>CBVK0100445013.1:0-28687 GCA_900067695.1 Picea abies | reverse complement strand
CTATTCCAACTAGCTCCTCTTGACAATTTTTAGTTCTGCACGTTCTTTTGTACTTCTTTGTAATTGTGGGTTCTACACTTCTAGGGTTGTCTGAAGCCCTACACATATTCCAAGTGGATATTAGTGGCCTCCTACTTAATCCAATTGACTTATTTTGTATTTTTTCATGTCAACACATCTTGTTATACTTCCAGGGTTGTTTTGGGGCCCTAAACAGTGTTTTTTTGGATCGCCACAGTCAAATTGTAAATCAAGTTAGACTTTGACGACGTGATGAGTACTTTTCGAAAATACCTTTCCAACGGGCTATCACGCGCCTAAAATGAAGGTCGTATGCAAAAGTTACGACCCCGAGAAGTTGAGGTATCAACTTAGCCACAGGGGGCCACATAAATTTTGGTGTTTCATCTCCTAGGGTTAGGTTTTTGGATGTCTACGGTTTTGGAATTCATGAGTAATTTTAAAAAGGCCTCTGGAGCCTCATTGTAATCATTCTTCTCAGACGGATGCACGTAGCAGCCACCTCTCTTCTCAGAGATAACTACCACCATTCGAGCAAGTGTTGCAGTTTTACAATTTCAACCTATTTCATTTATTCAATAGAAGATATTGTTCACAGGATATCTATGTTGTTCTTCATATCTCTATGTTTATTGTATTCATTATGTTAATTAGTTCGTACCACTCCTAAATCTGGATCAGTGGTATTAGAGCGGTCTGCTCTTCATTTATTTTTCTTCGTGCATGTCCCCGACAAGATCTGAGTACAATAAGTTGGGACACGAACCAATCGATCCATTGCAATATCGATCGCACCAATCCCAACAACAACCCATGGGAGACAAAAATAAAGATGATGGAGCAAGAGATCCTTTTAAAATGTTGCTCGAGGAAGCCCTTGCACGACAAAGGAACGAAATGATGGACAACTTTGTGCAGATCCTTCGACGACTACCCACAGGGGAAGCATCTTCATCAAGCGGCCATGCAACCCCCTTAAAGGTACAGGTAAATTTTGATATTCCATTATTTGAAGGACCAATAGATGTGGATGTTGTAGATAAATGGTTGAATCTGCTCGAAGGGTATTTTTCGTTCCATAATTTTTCTGATAGGGAAAAGATTACTTTTGCACTCCTCAAGGTCATCCCCCATGTTAACGACTTGTGGGACACTTACTCTGAGCAAAGGGTTATAGAGGAATCTGGAATATTTTTGGTTTCCCCTACATGGGATTCCTTCCGGGATGCCATTAAATAAAAATACTACCATGTTGGAAGCTACGAGGACCAATACACCAGATGGACCACCCTGTGTCAACAAAGGGACCAAACAGTACCATATTTTACCAATATTTTCTATACCATGCGCACCAAGTATCAAAGACTATGAATGACATCTGGTGCTCAAATACCACAGCTATTTGCATAGATACATTCAAACAGAAATGAAGTTTCTAGACATTGCCTCATTGGGTATAGCTTATAGATATGTTGTCAAGATCTAGAAGAAATTTAAGAAGAAGAGGTGAGAGTTTGGATCTACAAACTACTCACAGCTGAAGTAGGGAAAAGGCGGCCCCAACCCACACATCAAGGGATAGAGAAAATATGGCCACTCTTAGGACAACCAGTCCAAGCCGCAACATAATAAGGGAAATGAGAAGATGAAGAAGGACACGGGAAAATGGTGTGAATACCATAAAATCCCTTGGAAAAACACTGAAGAATGCCGCTCCACGCATTCACTCGTGACTGAGCTGAAGGCTTCCGAGTCAGAGGTCGATTCTGATTCTTAATCAAATCCAGAAGGACGGAAGTGGATTATCAATGTTGAACCCAATGCCACTATCACTACCACCAAATTCTATCTAAGTGAACCAGAAGAACCAAAGGAAGGGGAATGCCTCTTTCACTCACAGATGTGGGTAAACGGGGCTCCGCTTCATTTCATTTTCGATAGCGGCAGTTAGAAGAACCTTATCTCAACAAAGTTCATCAAGCGATTGGACCTGTCGACGACACCGCACCCACAATCCTACACCATCGACTGGCTTCGCCAAGGAAGAGATCTCTGTGTCATCCAACAATGTCATCTGCCCTATGGCATCGAGCCTTTTAAAGATGAGGTATTGTGTGATATTTCTCCCCTTGAATTTTGTGATGTTCTTTTAGGAAAACCATATTTGTGGAAGTGTCATGTTGTGTATGAGTCTAGACCTCGCAGTGTTATTATTACTTTGGGTAGAAAATTGTATAGGATACCAGAGGTAGCACCACCTACCCATATTTCTTTAATATCTGCTAAGCAATGCAGTAATTTCATTTCACAGAACGTGAAGTTCGTCTTCTTTGTGATCCGTGCTCACAGTACGTAGAAGGTCATCGCCACATCAGTGGCCTCTACATAGAGCATCTCTTTGCATCATAAGCAAGTGGACGAGATCGTGGAAGAGTATAGATACATCTTCTCCTCACCCACCGGGGTATCGACGCACTACCAAGTCAAGCATCCAATTGGTCTAACCCCCTGTGCACCTCTTCCTAATGGACTAGTCTATGTCGCTCGTTGATGGAAAATGAAGAAATAAAGCGTCATATCCAAGAGTTTCTTCAAAAGGGGCACATCAAACCCAACTCCTCCCCTTGCAGAAGCCTGACTGTACTGGTGCAGAAGAAGGACGGGACATGGTGACTCTGCATTGATTACAGAGCATTAAAACAAATCACAGTCAGAAACCGGTACACAATTCCCAGGATCGATGACCTTCTTGAATAACTCAAGGGGGCAAAGTTCTTCATCAAGATTGACCTAAAGTTTGGCTACCACCAGGTTCCCATCGAACCAACTGATGTCTGGAAGACAACTTTCAAATCTAAAGAAGGTATCCTCGAATGGTTGGTCATGCCCTTTGGCCTAACAAATGCACCATCCACTTTCATGAGGTTGATGGATGATGTATTGAGACCCTTCACCAACTCTTTTGTGGTGGTTTATTTGGATGATATCTTCATCTTTAGCAAAACTTGGGAGGAGCACATGCGACATATTCAACAGGTTTTGAGCACTCAATGGTAGCACAAGCTATATGCCAACTTGGAAAAATGTTCCTTTGGCATGAACATGGTCCAATACTCAAGCTACATTGTTGATGAGCATGGGGTACATGTTGTTCTCGCTAAGATCCAAGTCATTCGTGACTAGCCAGCCCCAACCACACTAAACAAGCTTTGTAGCTTCTTGGGATTGGCCAACTTCTACAGATGGTTAGTGTTAGGATTCTCCCATATTGCATGGGCCCTCAGCCAAGTGAACAAGGGTGGTGGTAGGGAAAATTTCATGTGGGGGAAGGAACAACAACGAGCATTTGATGATCTAAAGCATCTCTTGTGCTAAGCTCTAGTACTCTCCTTTCATGATATGAAACAATCGTTCAATATTGAGACTGATGAATATGACTATGTTGTAGGTGTAGTTCTCACTCAGCACGGTCATCTGGTGGCATACCACAGTGAGACACTCTCAAATATTGTTCGGAAATACCCCACCTATGACAAGGAAATGTATTCCATTGTACAATCTTGTCATCAATGGAAACATTACATTATGGGAAAGGAGGCGATCATCCACACTGATCACAAGCCTCTACAGTTCACACTGACACATGGGAAGTTGTAGAACGACCGCCATCAGAAGTGGTCCACCTACCTGCAACAGTTCCATCTCAACATAAAGTATAAGACAGGGAGCACAAATTGTGTCGTTGACTGCCTCAATCGACCTCTCATGGTTGCACTCACCACTGTGCTCCATTCATGTGGACATGAGGCATATGAGTGGCCCCAAATTTATCATCAATCTCCGAACTTCGCCACCACCTATCAGCTCTTGGGTACAGGTGCGACTGTCACCGATTTTCACATTCAGGACAAGTTTTTATGCCATTTGGGCCATCTATGTGTTCCTGCAAGAAAGCATGCAAAGATGATTTGGGAATCCCACTACAGTCGGATGTCAGGACATTTTAGCGTGGAGAAAACTGTGGTTGTTCTTCAGAAACATTTTTATTGGCCAAAATTTTGACAAGACGTCAACAAGTATATTAGATCTTTCACTTCCTATGTCATTTCCAAGCCAGCCATCAGGAAGCAAGGATTATACACCCCTCTTCCTACCCTCGAGAAGCCTTGGGAATCCATCTCGATGGATTACATGTCTAGCCTTCCGTCCACCAAGCAAGGCAATGATTGTGTATTTGTGGTCATTGATCGGTTTTTGAAGATGGCCATCCTCACAACCTGCAAGAAGAACATCACAGCTGCAGATACTGCCAAAATCTTATTTAAACGAGTGTGCGCCCATTTTGGGATACCACAGACCATCATCTGTGACCGGGACAATAGGTTCCTCAACACATTTAGGTTGAGCCTCTGGTCACTGTTGGACACCAAGCTCACTAAATCCACTTCTTTCCACCCCCAAACAGATGACCAAACAAAGGTCATCAATCAGATGATTATGCACATCTTGTGCATGTAAAACTCTACGCATCCACGTACATGGGATGAGAGTCTCTCCTATGTTCAACATAATTACAACATGGCTCTCCATAGCTCCACTGACCATATCCCATTTTAGGTGGGACTGGGATTCCAACCCCTGGATCCCATTGATGTTTCACTACCTATGGAAACAACATAGAAAGAATCTTCCCATGTTCAGTATAAGACCGACAAAGCCACCAGATTCATTGAGCAGAATCATCACATCTGCCAATAGGTCCATCAGATTTTGCAGAAATACAATGCTAAGTACAAGCAACGCCATGATCAACATAAGGTACCACACCAGTTTCAAGTTGGAGACAAGGTATGGTTACACTTGAAGAAGGATTTTCTTACAAGGCCCCACTGGAAGCTCCACCCACTTCGCTATGGACCTTACACCATCACCAAGGTTGTGGGTAACAATGCTTTTGAGCTCAACACTCCACCCTTCCTTGGATTGCACCCAGTGTTCATTGTGGACCTCCTTCGGCCATATTTTCCACCATTATTGGACACCTCAGAGATCGTAGAACAACTGACATTAATAGAGCTCAACCTTGACTGCATGGAATAGGAATCCACTGATCAGATAGTGGACACACAGGTCAAGGGCACTTGTCGATAGAGGATCTAGCTTTATCGGGTTGTCAAGGCAGAGCAACTCCTCCACCAAGGAAAGTGGCTCACACGGGGCAAAATTCAACAAAATTTTCCTCACCTAATGGGGGAACACAACGCAATGGATACCATTGCTTCTTAAGGGGGGAGGACTAATCCAGGTGGATATTGGTAGCCACCCACCTATTCCAACTGGCTCCTCTTGACAAATTTTAGTTCAGCATGTTCTTCTGTACTTATTTATAATTGTGGGTTCTACACTTCTGGGGTTGTATGAATCCCTACACATCTTCCAGGTGGATACTGGTGGCCTCCCACTTAATCCAACTGACTTATTTTGTATGTTTTCATGTCAACACATCTTGCTATACTTCCAAGGTTGTTTTGGGGCCCTAAACAATGTTTTTTTTTATCGCCATTGTCAAACTATAGATGAAGTTAGAGTTTGATGGTGTAATCTATAGTTATCGAAAAGACCTTTCTAACGAGATATCACGCACCTAAAACAGAGTTTGTATGCAAAAGTTACGACCCTAGGAAGTTGAGGTACCAACTTACCCATAGGGGCCCACATAAATTTTTGCGTTTGATCTCCTAGTGTTAGGTTTTTGGATGTCTAGGGTTTTGGAATTCATGAGTAATGTTAAAAATGTCTCTAGAGCCTCCTTGTAATCATTTTTCTCAGACGGATGCACGTAGTAGCAACATCTCTTCTCAGAGATAACTACCACCATTCGAGCAAGTGTTGCAGTTCTGTAGTTTTACAGTTTCAACCTATTTCATTTATTCAATATAAGATATTGTTCATTGGATATCTGTGTTGTAATATCCCCAAGGACGCGCCCTATTGTAATCATGTTTATGAATTTTAAATCATGTTTTGTAGGTTGGTGAACCGAGTATTAATAAGATGGTAGGATTATGTGTTTATTAAGCCGAAGAGCCTAAGTGTTAAAGACCAGGAGCATGTTTTTGTATATGTAATTATGTAGAACATTAATAAAGATTAAACATCGCTATGTGCAGAGCGACCATGAAGAAAGAGTGATGGGGGACTAAGCTTCCACAAGGTGGGTAAGGGAATAGGGGTTGAAAGGTTGGGAAGAGGGGCTAAGCTTAGGGTCTTAAGTCCTTGGGAATAATAATTATTATTATTCCAAAGTTGTGTGACAAACATGTTTTTATCCTAAGTCCTGGGAAAGGAAACACATGCAGCTCCAAGTGTGCAAAAGGGAACACATGCAGCTCCAGGAAGACAAGTGTTGACCTGGGCACACGCGGTTAAAATCTAAAGTGTCAGTTGAGTTTGGGGTTGGTCCTCCATTCTTCCATCGAATGTTTGAAACCTGCAATTTCATCTGGTCTCTGCGTTCATCCTCCATTTGGTCATCCATTGTTTGAACTATGGGGTGGATGCGTATGATCTCTGTATACCCTCACGCAACTCTGAAATCCGAAGCCTGTGATGTTTTCTTGAGAGGCCGATACACCTTTGTTGGAACCGTTGAGTCTGTGTTCGACCTTGATGTGGATTCCTTGTCTCGCACCCTGAAAACTAGTGGCAAACTCGTGGATTGAGCCGTGTCACCTGTGTGTTCTGTGAGCCCAGCCTATCCGCTTCTGCAGAGTTGATCCTGTACCTGAACTATCTTTGGGTTGCTGCCTTCTATGTTTCCTAAGTGGAATTGACAAGTTGTTGTTGCTATTATCCTCACCTTATGGGAATTGGGCTGAAACTAGTTGAAGAAGTGGGTTGTCAAGCCCATGATAGAAGAGGCAGGTTGTCACGTCTGTGAGCAACTCTCTCTAGTTGAGAGAGTCTGCTGAGAAGTGATTTTCTCCCAGAGAGAGTCCAACATCAGCTACGGAGCTCTGAGAATTCTTGATTCGGCCTATTGCCGAGACTCAAAGAGGGAGGTGAAGCACCTATGGACTGTGCTTGTGAAGGTGTATACTCACGGGTGGAACAGGCATGTGGGGAATGAGATTCTGTGAGTAGTGGGCATTAGAAGGCTCTTGGAGAGAATCCTTCCGTTAGCTCTGTGCAGTTTTCCTATAACCTCAGCCTAGTCTAAGATTCCCTTGCCTTGGGTGGAGCTTGGTCCCAGCTCGGGGGTGACCCACTGCTAAGTGTGATGAGAAGCGTGGTCTAAGGTTGGGAGGTTCGTGGAAGGTTTGCACGTGGTTTGTGGAGTTACCACCATTTCAAAGATAAGTATATGCATGTGTTTAATTTTAGTTAAAATGCATGTCTATGACGCTGGAAATATTATCATGTATTTCATTGAAATTATGAATTATGGTTAATTTCATTACTTCTGTATGTTAGTAGTAATCCCGTGTTTACTCTGTATTGTTTCATTTAAATGTGTTAAGTCATTTAAATTTCTCGAGAGAGAGAGAGAGAGAGAGAGAGAGAGAGAGATCAACACTTGGGGTGTTGGAGTTGTAGGATTTGTTCGGAAGGAGAGGAAAAACCTTTACGCACCATCAGATTTGGAGAAGGTACAGGATGATTATCCTAGAAACCTTTCAGAGTTTGAAAATCGAGAGAAGATGGGTGCGCTGAGGCACAAACCTTTGAAACCCAAAACTCCGATATTTCGGAAGGGATCTACGTCGTAGAGTTGAGAAGAATCATGACTGTTATATGTCGTGGCAGATTGTAATTTCAGGAATTCGGCTATCGGGAGAAGTGGGATGGGTTGATGCACAAACTCTCGAAACCCGAAATTACGAAGTTCCGAAGAGTCGAAGTAGTGGGTCATGCTGATGCCACTTGGATGGACATGGACACATGGGATGTGTGCCACGTGCCAGTGCATTTCAAAAAAAAAGGTTGACAGAGTGGGACAAAATGACGTCGACTCGGGTGACGTGGACCTTCCTAAGTGCACTATGTGTCACCACCGTGGTGGGTGATAGCTGTGTTGTGGGCCTGGAGGATAGAGGAGTCGAAAGTTCAGAAGTCACAAGATTGGAAGGAAGTAAGCATGAAGGCTTCCGACACCCGAAACTCCGAAATCCCAAAGTCCTGATTAAGCACTTATTGGTCTAGCGTTTGGTCACAGCCCGTGGTTGCAGGGGTTGAGGCTAAGAGAAAAGGGATAACTTGATAAGGCCTAAAAATTTTATAGAGCCGAGCAGAACTCGGAAAATTCATGAAAAATGAACGTTTTTTCTTAAATCGTGTTGGTTTTTGAATGTTGTGGGAATTTTTAAGGAATAATGGCCTGACAAATTTTGGTTGTTTGCACATTGTGATGCAAAAGTTCAGCAGGTGCCAGAACCAAATAGAATTACCACTGAGTGAAAAAGAAATGGGAGAGGCGTGGACTGCTTCCAGTTCAGAGAATGAAGCAAAAGGAATGGATGTTCATTTGGGAGTATGGATGTTCATTTGGGAGTTGAAGGGTCGAACTCCAATGGGCATGGAGAAGAGATAGATAAGGAAGGAAACATGATGCAAATCATTGAAAGATTGCAGAAAGATGCCCAAAATCACCGAGCAGATAGTAGAAAGCTCAGGAAATCTCAAGAAAAATAAGGTGAATTCAACGTAAAGTTGTTAAAGATTTTGGAAAGAATCGAAAAGAAATTGAAAAAGGAGAGTGACTCAAGCAAAACATGGAGTCGTAGGACCCCTGAGAAGAAAAGAAGATCAAGGAGTGTTAGCAGACATCGACGTCGCTCCCCAAAGCATTCCAATAAGGAAGCACGCAGTAGTTCAAGCCCATCTCCTACTAGAAAGCATAGGAGGTCTGGAGTGGATGAACTAAGAGGAGAAATTAATAAGATTAAGCCTCCTACGTTTGATGGAGAACATAAGAAGGAGGAAGATGCTGAGACATGGTTGCTTGGCATGAGGAAATATTTACAACTACAAAATTATTCCTCTCATGCAGAAGAAAGAATTGTGATGTATTAACTGAAAGGAAAAGCATCCATGTGGTGGGATCAACTTGTACAGGTGAAACACATTAGAGAGAAAGATATCACTTGGAAATAATTCAAGAGGTATTTCAAGAAGAAATACTTGACTAAAAGATATTATGACAGAAAGATGAAATAGTTCTTTGAACTCAAGCTGGGTAGCATGACCATTGATGAGTATGAACGTAGTTTTTTGGAGTTACTGAAGTATGTTCCATTCATCAAATATGAGATTGTCAAGATTCAAAGGTATCTAAGTGGACTGCCACCTTCCATCGGTGACAAGATTCAGTATGATGACCCTAAGACTATGGAAGAAACTATAAGAAGAGAAAAATGCTTATATGAGCAGCAAGGTGAAAAGCCTACTTTTCGGAAGGCTTAGGATGACAAGAAGAAATTCTATATGGATTAGAGGAAGAAGGGAACTAAGCCACCCTTTTTCAGAAACAATCCTCAAGGAAAACCATCATTTAGAGAGCCAAGAATGGTTGACGTAGGGGAACAAAGGCCAAGGCAGAAGCCCATTTAGTGTTGGGGTTTTCAGGGAAACCATAAGTACAGATATTGTCCCCAAAAAAATGGCAAAGTGAGAGTTGTCCATAATGTTTAGCAAGTTGAAACAGTGGAGGAAAAGAGCAGTAGAATGCCAATGATCTATGCAGCCATAGACAACAAGCAAGATGAATTTTAGTCGCACATGATTGAAGTGGAAGGTATGATTAACAACCAACCATTTACTATTTTAATTGATTCAGGGGCTAGCCATAGTTATATAGATCCTAGAGTGGTGGGAAGTTTTCATTTGTTGAGAAGCAAACATGAAAAGTCTTGTTTAGTGCAGCTGGCTACAGGAACCAAGAGAAGAGTCACTGAGTTAGTTAACTCATGTCCAGTGGACATGAATGGACTGAGCACACAGGCTGAATTGAATGTTCTGCCTTTAGGTTCTTATGACTATCTAATTGGGATGGACTGGTTGGACCAACACCATGCCATATTGGACTATCATAACAAGGCATTCACTTGCCTGGATGAGGAAGGAAATTAGAAAACAGTCCAAGGAATTCCCAGAGTTGTTGCTATCAGAGAAATCTCAGCAATGCAACTGAAGAAGTGCTACATAAAAGGTTGTCAATTATTTGCAGCCCATGTGGAGGAAACACCTAAGGATAAGGTGTCAAGTATTGGATATCATGTGGTACTAAAGGAGTTTGAAGATGTATTCCAGGAGGCACCCAGACTACCTCCAAAAAGAGATATTGACTTCTCTATAATCTTGATGCCTGGAGCAGCTCCAGTATCAAAAGATCCTTACAGAATGAGTACGCCAGAGATGAAAGAGCTGCAACTGCAACTTGAACAACTTCTGAAGAAGAGGTATATACGCCCAAGTGTGTCACCTTGGGGAGCCCTGATCTTGTTCATGAAGAAGAAGGACATGACGTTGATATTGTGTATCGATTTTAGATAATTGAACAAAGTAACTGTAAAGAACAAATATCTTTTGCCGAGGATCGATGACCTCTTCGATCAGTTGAAGGATGCGAAGATATTTTCAAAGATAGACCTTAGGTCGAGATATCACCAGGTAAGGATAAAGGATGAAGACATCAACAAGACCACCTTTAGAACAAGGTATGGTCACTACGAGTTCATAGTGGTGTCTTTTGGGCTGTTGAACGCACCCGCTATTTTTATGTGCTTGATGAATGGTGTATTCAGGGACTATCTAGAAACGTTTGTCATAGTCTTCCTGGATGACATCCTAGTGTATTCCAAGTTGGAGGAAGAGCACAAACAACATCTAAGGATGGTGTTGTAGTACTAAGAGAGCACCAACTATATGCCAAGTTGAGCAAGTGCTCATTTTATCAGGAGCAGATCCATTACTTGGGGCATATTATTTCGATGGATGGGATAGTTGTAGATCCTTAGAAGATTGAGGCCATCAGAGAATGGTCAACGCCAAAGAACATGATGGAAGTCATATCCTTTATGGGTCTAGCTGGTTATTACAGAAGGTTTATCGCAGGGTTCTCGAGGATAGCTCACCCCATCACTTCCTTGCAAAGGAAGGAGAAGAAGTTTCAGTGGACAGAAGATTGTGAGAGAAGCTTCCAACAATTGAAGCAATTGTTAACCAGTGCTCCAATCCTAAGGATTGCAGATCTGAATGAAAACTTTGTAGTGTGTACAGATGCATGCAAAGAAGGACTGGGAGGAGTCCTCAGCCAGAATGGGTTCGTAATTTGTTATGAATCCAGAAATTTGAAAGAGCACGAAAGGAACTATGCAAATCATGATTTAGAGTTGGCAACCATAGTACACGCTCTAAAGAAATGGAGGCATTACCTCATGGGAAGGAGGTTCGAACTGAGGACATACCATAACGGTCTGGAGTATTTGTTTGATCAACCAATTTTGAATGCTAGGCAGAGTAGGTGGCTGGAGTTTCTCTATGACTACGATTTTGATATCAAGCATATCAAAGGGAAGGAAAATAAAGTGGTTGACGCACTCAGTAGGAGAGTGCACGAATTACATGCTACAACCATTAACACATACCAAATTGATATTAAAAGAAGAATTTTAGGGGCTGCAATTACAAATTTGCAGTACATGGATTTGGTAGCAAAGCTACAACAAGGTAAGATGCCACAGAAAGTGGAGAATTATAAGTTGGAAACTGACGAAATACTTCTGTACAAGAACAAAATTGATGTACCTAATGTCCAGGACTTGAAACTTATGATTTTTCATGAAATGCATAATGTGCCTTATGCTGGGCACCCTGGATATCAAAATATTATGGCAGCAGTCAAGAGCCATAAATTTTGGCCAGGTATGAAGAAAGAGATTGTTGAATGCATCACCAGATGTATGGAGTGCCAGAAGGTTAAAGTTGAGCATAGGCACCCAACAGGGTTGTTGCAACCTTTACCCATTCCTGAGTGGAAGTGGGAAGTGGTGACAATGGATTTCATCACAGGATTACCCAAAATAAGAAAAGAACACGATTCAATCATGGTGGTAGTGGATAAGCTTACGAAAGCTTCCCATTTCATTATGTTAAAGACTACTCACAAGGCAACGGATGTTGTCAACATCTTTATGAAGAAGTGGCACGATTGCACGAAATTCCCAAGACAATTGTGTCTAACCGAGACCCAAAATTTACCTCTAAGTTTTGGAAGGGGTTGTTTAAGGGGTTTAGAACGAATCTAAACTTTAGCATAGACTATCACCCTGAGTCTGATGGAAATACTGAGAGGGTGAACCGAGTAATAGAAGACATGCTAAGGATGTATGTGATGGATAAACCATCGAAATGGGAAGACTACCTACACTTGGTAGAATTCTCCTACAATAATGGGTATCAAGCATCGTTGAAGATGAGCCCATTTGAAGCACTTTATGGAAGAAAGTGCAATACTCCAGTAAGCTGGGATAATCCAGCTGACAGCGCAGTAGTTGGGCTAGAGTTGCTCAAGGAAATGGAAGAACAAATGCTAAAAATTAAGCAGAATTTGAAAGCTTCCCAAGACAGGCAGAAAAGTTATGCTGATAAAAACAGAACCCACAAAGAGTTTAAAGTGGGTGATCATGTTTCCCTGAAAGTGAAAGCTAATAGAAGTTCCCTGAAGCTGGGAAATTGCACCAAATTGGCAGCCAAATTTTGTGGGCCATTTGAAATCCTAGAAAGGATTGGGCTAGTTGCATATATGCTTGCATTACCTGCATCCATGACTGTACATAATGTGTTTCATGTTTCATTGCTTAAGAAATATATACTTGATGCTAATCATGTAATTAATTGGAATGTGATTCAGGTGGAACAAGAAGGTGTCTTGCAAGTGCATCATGTGCGCATATTGGACAGGAAAAGAAAACATCTCCAGAATCGATCCATAGGGCTTGTAAAGGTCCAATGGACTTGGTACGGTCCTAAAGACATGACATGAGAGCATGAGGATGTTATGCGGGAAGAATACCCGCATCTTTTTTAATATTTTGAAAATCTTGCTGATGTTGTGTGAAAGTTGCACTGAGGACAATGCAAAAATAAGGGGAGGGGATTGTAATATCCCCAAGGACAAGCCCTGTTGTAATCATGTTTATGAATTGTAAATCATATTTTGTAGGCTGGTGAGTCGAGTATTGATAAGATGGTAGGCTTATGTGTTTATTAGGCTGGAGAGCCTAAGTGTTAAAGGCCAGGAGCCTGTTTTTCTATATGTAATTATGTAGAACATTAATAAAGATTAAACATCGCTGCATGTAGACCGACCACAAAGAAAGAGTGATGGGGGACTAAGATTCCACAAGGTGGGTAAGGGAAAAGGGTCTGAAAGGTTGGAAAGAGGGGCTAAGCTTACTGGCTTAAGTCCTTGGGAATAATAATTTATTATTATTCCAAAGCTGTGTGACAAAATGTTTTTATCCTAAGTCCTGGGAAAGGAAATGCATGCAGCTCCAAGTGTGAAAAAGGGAATGCATGCGGCTCCAGGAAGACAAGTGTCGACCTGGGCACATGCAGTTAAAAGCTGAAGCGTCAGCTGAGTTTGGGGTTGGTCCTCCATTCTACCATCGACTGTCTGAAACCGACAATTCCGCCTGGTCTCTCCGTTCATCCTCCATTCGACCGTCCATTGTCTGAACTGTGGGGTGGATGCGTATGATCTCTGTATACCCTCACACAGCTCTAAAACCCAAATCTTGTGATGTTTTCTTAAGAGGCCAATACACCTCTGTCGGAACCGTTGAGTCTGTGTTCGACCTCGGTGTGGATTCCTTGTCTCTCACCCTGAAAACCAATGGCAAACCTGTGGATTGAGCTGTGTCACCTGTGTGTTTTGTGAGCCTAGCCTATCCGCTCTTGCAGATTTGAGCTCATACCTGAACTATCTTTGGGTTGTTGCCTTCTGTGTTTCCTGAGTGGAATTGACCAGTTGTTGTTGCTTTTATCCTCACCGTACGTGAATTGGGCTGAAATTGGTTGAAGAAGCGGGTTGTCATGCCCGTGGTAGAAGAGGCAGGTTGTCAAGCCTATGAGCAACTCTCTCTAGGTGAGAGAGTCTACTAGGAAGTGGTTTTTTCCCAGAGAGAGTCTAGCACCAGCTACAAAGCTCTGAGAATTCCTGATCCAACCTGTTGCCGAGACCCAAAGAGGGAGGTGAAGCACCGATGGATTGTGCTTGTGAAGGTGTATACTCCCAGGTGGAACAAGCATGTGGGGAATGAGAGTCCGTGAGTAGTGGGCGTAATAAGGCTCCTGGAAAGAATCCTTCCGGTAGCTCTATGCAGTGTTCATGTAACCTCAATCTAGTCTAGGATTCCCTTGCCTTGGGTGGAGCTTGGTCCCAGCTCGGGGGTGACGCACTGTTGAGTGTGATGAGCAATGTGGTCTAAGGATGGGAGGTTCGTGGAAGGTCTGCACGTGGTTGGTGGAGTTACTACCATTTCAAAGATAAGTATATGCATGTGTTTAATTTCAGTTAAAATGCATGTCTGTGACGCTTGCAATATTATCATGTATTTCGCTGCAATTATGAATTACTGTTAATTCCATTACTTCTGTATGTTAGTAGTAATCTTGTATTTACTCTGTATTGTTTAATTTAAATGTGTTAAGTCATTTAAATTCCTCTAAATGTATATATATAAGTGTTATTTCGCGTAGTAGCGTTGCTCGACAAGTGGGTTGATGGCCAGAGGCGTTACATGTGTTGTTCTTCATATCTTTGTGTTTATTGTATTCAATATGCTAATCAATTCGTTCTGCTCCTAAATTTGGATCACACACACTAAATCCAACTACAAAAATGTTACCCGGATACTTCCAAAATCTCTAGCGAAGCGACACCTATAAATAAAAAAAATTATCCTTGGTCTTGGGTTTTTTCGAATTAAAAAATAGTTAACTTCACATCAAAGTAAAATCCAAAACATTCTCGGAGTGGAACATGAGATTTACCTTTGAGCAATTATTGTATTAGTCTGAGAAGCAAAAACCTCCAAAACAAAGATGTTGCCCATTTTCCCCGCAAGTTAAGCTCTTGAGATTCTTCTCCCTATAGACAATGACACCTCGTTAGACAATCAACAAGATCTCAATGTCAACTCCGCTTTCTGTCAATATATTTCAAAATTCAAGATGTACTGACTATCGCTTCCTAATTTGGATACTAATAATAGGTGTTTGCTAAACATTCTACCTTTTGGGTTTTTTGGTCGGAATCCGATGATGTAAATCTGGACAAAATCGCTATTTTATGTTGTTTAAATTTCATTTATGAATGCATAAATGGATTCAGTGCGCTGAAAAACCTATGAGGAACTTAGATTATACAAACTTAGCCACTCAAATCTGCAGATCCAACCATTCCTCACCGGATTTAGGGAAAAATCAAACGGAAAAAGTTGTCGAAAAACAACTAAAAGGTAGAACGTTTAGACTATGCTCTAATAATGTTAGGGACCTAACCCCTTACGTAGGTAGAATAATATATTATGATGTAATAAAGGTCAATATTAATAAGGCCTAGCAATAAAGAAGAATAAGTCCAATGTAAGAAGACCTAATAGAAGCTTCCACTTCTTAAGAGATCTTCCTCTAGATGGTTCTTTTGATAGACATATTTAGTATAAATAAGAGTCGAGGGTATGAGAGTGGATGTCTCGGATATTATTGTAATAAAGCTTTGCTCTGCTGGAGGTTTCCCCCTCGAAGAGGCAAGTGAACATTTCTCTCAGTAATCAAAGTTCTCTTTCTGGTGTTATTCTGGTATCATTTTGGTATTATTGTGGTGTTGTTCTGGTTATATTGTTGTTCATCTGCCATTTCTAGCTATTTATTTATGTTCTGCATACTTTTTTATATCTGGAATATTACAAATAATATGAAAGAGACTACTCGTAACGAGTATCTGTACACATATGGGAACTTGGAAGGACCTCTATTCACTCCCCTAGTCTATTGAACAATATTTCATTTACTCCCCTCCTTCTTGTCGTGGTAGCTCTCTCTTCCTCCTCGTCATGGTAGCTCGATGTTTGGTGGTTGAAGGTGATTGTGACCTTCATTTGTGTTGGTTAAACAATGAATACTTTGTATGGAAGGGGTGTTATGGGGCTCCAGGGCTGTGGCTATAATGTCTTTTGATTTCTAGTATAAATAATGACCAAGTGGATTGAGCTTGAGCAACTTAGTTCCTAGGACTTCAAAAACCTCACTCTAGGGTCATGGCCAAGACTTCGAACAAGAACAAGGCAAGGTGGGAAATTTGCTTCTAGCTTTAGAGGTGCATAGGGATAAGGCAAGTGCAGTGGATTTGTTGGAAAAAGGAGGCAAACCCCTTACCACCAAGCCTAAGGTTCACAACAACCATCAAGATATTAGCTTTGTAGATTCTAAAGGTGATATTTTTTACCCTTCCCGATTCTCTACTTTGTTTGTGAGGAGGGAACAAAACCAATAGTTAAGTATGGATAGGAAGGCGACAAAGGAAGAGAATTCAATAAGGACAGTGAGGAGAGGCAAGCCTAGATCCTATGTAATGCCAGAAAGGGTTCCTCCTCCAAGTGGCCAACCAAGGCAGAGAAGGAAGCTAGAGAGGCTGCAATTCGTTACAACTGGAGATTCCCTCTAGAAATCAAGGACGAGGTTGAAAGAATTGAGTAGAAGGTTAAGGAGAAACAAGCAAACACATTATTTGAGGCTATTGATGCCGAATTAAAGAATTGAGTACCATATATTGGATTCACTCGCATCGGGGATACCAAATACTTTAGATATATTGATATCCATTGGCACACTAAATCAATCATTCCTTGCGTGACATAAGAGAAGGGCATTCAATAGAAGGTCATCCTGGACACTTTGAACATGCAACACAAAGCTACAATGGATAAATTGAACCACTTGGACAATAAGTATGAGGCCTTGGTCAAACTCATATGAGATATGGAAGCAGTTAGTCAAGTCCCTATGGGATATGGAAGCAATTAGTCAATCTAAGAACTAAGAAAACTAGCCACCAGGCATAAAGTTTCATAAAGATTCCTGCAAATGCCATTCCCCCTCTTATTTTATGTAAACTCAACCTTTGAGGTTGAGAACTAAGTCTCTTTCCATTTGTTACTAGTTTGCTTTTTAATTTTTGTGTTATATCAAACATTCAGATTGATAATTACCTTGATATAGACTATACAACAAAAGGCTTACATGTTATTTTATTTTTTTTAGAAAAAAAAAACATTAAATATTTAATTTTTTTATAAACATATCCAAAACTTCTAAAAATACATAATCTTAATGATTATATAAACAAATTTGAAAATTCTGAAGTCTATCATAGACATAGACACTATCATCAAGTCAATAAAAATTAAAAATTGTAATTAATAAAAATAATATTTAAAAAAATAATAAAAAAAGTTTTTGAACAGCAAGATTTATTTGGGAATTAAAAATTGTAATTAATAAAAATAATATTTAAAAAAATAATAAAAAAAGTTTTTGAACAGCGAGATTTATTTGGGGTGGTTTTTTTGGGAGGATTTGGAGGATTTACAATATTGATTATTGGAGGTAGATTTTTCGAGTTTATATCGGACCCAAAGTCTAGGTAAAGATAAATTTGAAATGTTGACCCAGGCTTAGATGTTCTGGGTTATGATATGGACTCGAATGTCACTTCAGCAATACAGAAATCGATAACTAGTATGTATTCGATGTGAGGGAAGAGAAGCAATAATTTTCTTATTAATCTCTATCAAAGTAAGACTATAATAATGAGTTTGTTATTGATTTGACATTAATTTGTTTTATATTTTAAATTTATATTTCTCAATATAGATTTCTATATCCAAACGTGAGCTCCGTAAACTTGGATCCCTGGTTGACAATATCGTTATCTTGATTTATTGGTATACGACAAGAACTAGAGCTATATAAAGTAATCATCATCATCAATAATTATAAGATGTTAATTATCATCTTCATTTCCAAATTTATTTGGCAGGGGAGTAAAACTTATAACTAACAACAAGCATGATTACCTCACACCTAACTATAAACCAATTGAATTAACCCTCTAAACTAATTAAAAAATTATTATTACTATAATTTAATTTTTTTATATCATAACCTCACCTTAAATTAAAAAGCATTTGTTTCTATAAATACAATATCATGATTACGTTATTTATATCACGATTATGTTTAATTGTTGACCATAAAATTAAAATTTTAAATAAAATATTTATTTTTGTTTAATTATTGACCATAAAATTAAAATTTTAAATTAAATATTTATTTTTGTTGTGCTCCTTTATTTTATTTTTATTAAGCTCCTTCATTGTTTGGATTCTGTTTACGATATATTAGTGTCATGAGTGAAGTTTAGTCGTATGATTGGGTTGGAAGTTATGTTCCTTCAAGTAAAAGCATTACTATCCTTATCTACCCATGTTTACAAATTTGACATTTTCCTTCTTAACTAAATGTAACCTTATGCATACATTAAAGTGTATTGATATATTAGTTAATGTTTTATGCATATATATATATATATTAAAGTGTATTGATATATAAGTTAATGTATTTTAAAGTGAAATTGCAATGTCATCATATATTTAAGTGAGATAAAAATAATGTAAGGGAAGTAATATGTCACTTTAGTTATTTTTGATGAAAACGTATTTATAGAGTTATAAATACATATTTATTATTAATATTCACTATTTATAATGAATTATTTTAGTATTAATTTATTTATTATGAGTTGTTTTTTCATAAATTTTATGGTGAGATTTGTTATAAATTATAAAGTCATTAGAATATATATATATATATTTCAATATTAAATAATTAGTATTTAATAAATGTAATGTGGTTCTTTTTTTTTAAGAAATTGAAAGGATTTTATACATAAGGGGGTTGTACTGAAGCAAAATAACACTGAAAATAGTTATAAAAATTGGCTCAAAACTAATTGAGTCCATTGCTACACAACTAAAAACAAAAATATTAACTAACTCCTTATATATTCGAGCAAATTGTTGTTGTATTTTTTGATAGTTTGACCAAGAAAAAAGATGCAATGAAAATACATATATTTAAGCTACAGATTTGTTATCAGGTGCTTCCCGAAATTCACCATTGCTATGTTCATGATATTCAATTTCCATTGGAGCTAGTTCGTGGTCTCCCTGTGTCTCTTCTAGGTTCTTTGTCTGAGGCTTTGCTATCAATTGTTCATTTGAACCTGAATTTGATTGTTGATACATGATGATGGCTCTAAGTTATTGGCATTCATGCTCCAAAATATCCACACTCTACATGAGTGTCCCAACAGTTTGCTCAAGATCATTGGTCTTTTGCCTTTCTTGTTCGAAGGTTTATACTCGATAAAGCAAAGACATAATTATTTACTCGTGACCATTTACCTTGTTGTCAACTTGATTGAAACTTAATATGTTTCCCTAAGCCATGTTTTCATTCCTACGAAGGATTCACTTTATGTCACACCAAGATGGATCCATGTCAAACAAGTTGGCCCCAATATTGAATCGAGAGGAATGACCACAATTCTTAAAACCCCAAGATGACCTATAATAAAACCACCACCTGGAGGAAGGGGTCTTGAATAATATTTAAAATAGGCAAATTTCCTCTGCTTTGTAATGTCGTTGAAATAATCTTTGTTTGGTGAGTACAACATAACAGACCTAGCTTCCCACACTATCCCCCAAGGATTCCTTGGATTGATTACACAAATATATGTCTCGTTCTGATACTAGAAGGGGGGAGGAGAATGAGATGGACCAACAAAATCATCCACAAAAAAGATGAGAAAAAGACCGAATATCCTGGATTTACTACAGGGATATCTCAAATCCCGACTAAAACTAAAAATAAAAGGACAAAACCCTTTGCACAAAATTAGCCTTGAAGTTAGAATTTTTAAGCTTCCACAAATTGAACTAGCACTCACAACCTGAATTTCAATATGAGTTGAAAAGAAAGAGACTGGCCCCAAATTCAAAGGGGACAATGGGAACCAATTGGAGATTTCGATGCATAAGACATATGATCTCACAGGCCATAAGGGAGGGTGATAAAACCATATTCCATTAAGGGGAAATGACCACGACGAGAAACCAACAAGGGAAAGGAAGAAAAATCAAATATGGGCCAATGAAAATACTATCTGGAGTCTTAGAATTCCCTGGAAAATCACAATTTAATCCCAATTTCCGTCCAAGAAAACCAGGAAAGAATGAACTCTGGGCTGACTAGTGACAAAGATTTCTCCAAATTTGAAAACAAAAGATCTGAAATTTAACAATATACTTTGAATTAAGGAATGGGAACCTACCGAAATGAGAGAGTATAACTAGAGCTTTCCCACTGAAAGAAGAGAGCAACCCTCAAGATGAAATTGGATGGAATGATGAGATTCATAGAGTTTCATGTGGTTAATTACCTTTCCCATCGCGTCAAAACTTGGAGGATTGAACCCACACATGCATGATTGAATGCTTGAATCAAATCGTCTTCCTTTGAAATGTGCGAGGCTTGGATCATAAAGACCCCAAGGCCGCCAACCCCCAAATGTCATTAAAACCAAATTCATAGTAATTAAGGGATGGGGAGGAGTTTAATACCCCAATTTACCTTGATTTCCCCTTTCCTTAGGCTAGTTCCCTCCTTGTCTTGTTGATCTGCAACCGAGTTAAACTCTCACTTGATATGATAAAGGGAGTAGTTTTCAAATTTTCTTAGAAGAGCCAGGATTCGAGAGATGACGCATGTGTAAATGTTACCTCCAACAATGTTTTTATTAATGATAGCCCTGATTATCATCATAAAATCTCCATGTATAGCTATCCTTCGAATAAGAATCGAAAGAGCCATCCTAATGCCTTCAAAAAGAGTGAAAGCCTCCACCTCATTATTGGTCATTGTGCTTAGGCCCCATGCATAATTAATAGTGGTATGTCCTCCAAGATGTTTGATTATCCCCCTCCCACCCCCATACTTGTCACCCCTATGTAATGTGGCATCATTAAAATGGGTCATTAGATAGTTAGTATTTGGTTATGGTTATGGTTTGTTAAGTAGCTATAAATAAGGATGGGTTTGGTCATCCCATATAAAGTTCCAATCCTATTGAGGGATATATATATAGATGCCCAATTAAGAATGATGATTATGTCAAGTGTTGTGATTGTATTGAAGCATTGACACATTGGGAAGTTTAAAGAGGCAAGTGAACAAAGGTTTATTTTTTTATAAAAGTGTTATTGTATATTGTTTCAATACCTTAAAGATTTTATGATTTAATGAAGTAAAACCACATTTATGTCATTTATCTAAATCCTCTTGAAACATTGATTTTAAATCTCTAATATACAAGTAGAATATCTTATTTTAAATAGAGCATTTTGTTGTAAATATGTTATAATTTAAGTAATTGTAGATTAGGTTTATGCTTAGAAAAGTGAGCTCTAAAGACTTAAACTTGTTGGCATGTGCTTGATATATTTTCTCTTGATATGCCTGGTGTGTTGGGTTGAACTGAAGTGAAATATTATTCGTTGTTTGTTGCTATCAATTAATCTTTTATATCATTCCTAAGGACGATTTCTTACATATTAGATTCAAGACACCTCCAATGTGAGGTGACATTGCTAAATTTGCAATGAAAATCATAATCTAGAAATTTCTACATGGTATCCAAGCTATCTTGTTGAAATCACTCTTTTGATGAAGAGGAAGTTGGTATTTCAACTACATTGTACCTAGGAGTGGTACTTGACCTTGTTGAGGTTGAATGGGTACTTGCACTTGTGAAAGGGTTGATGGGTTGAAATCCTACTTGCTCTTGTGATGCAAATATGCTTTCACCTATGGTAGGTGGCATATCTACTACATGGATGGTTGTTATGAATTTATTTTCAACAAGTGTAATGTCTAGGAGGACTTTTGATTGGTAGATAATTTTTTCTATGGTTTGCCAATATATTTTCACCCGTGAGAGGTAGGTGGATGTACATTATTGTTGGCTCATATGTATTTATTTTCAATGGGTAAGATTCCCAAGAGGACTTGTGATAGGTAGTTAATTTGTTCTGATGGATACTAGTGTGTTCTACTTCATTTATGGATGGGATGGATTTGTTTGTAAAGGGTTAGATTCCTAGGAGGACCTACGATATTTAGTTGATTTGTTAACAATAGATGCTAGTGCATTTTCACATGTGATAGGTGGATCATTTGCTTCATTGATGGTTGGTGTTGGATCTATATTTTAGCGTGTGTGATGTCTAGGAGGACCTATGATGGGTTTTTTCATGAATTATAGTGGATGATGGTTGATCCAGGTGGATATCGGTGGCCACACACCTATTCCAACTGGCTCAAAACAGTTTGTTGGAAAATTATTATTTTTAGCAGTTTTTCGGTTCCTAAACTTCTAGGGCCATTTTGAGGGCTTAAACGATGATTTTTCACAACTAGGAACCTCAATTATAACTAAAGGCTTTGATTGAGCCCCAAAAATGAAGCTCCTCATTGATACCTTTCGAACGAGCTATCGTGCACACCAAACAGAGATCGTATTCCAAAGTTATGCCCCCTGGAGGTTGATACACCAAACGACCCAAAACGGGGTCCACAAAACAGTTGGCTTTTCATCTTCCTGGGTTAGGGTTTTGTATTTTCTTTATGTTAAAAATGTCTTTGGAGCCTCATTGTAACAATCATCTTCTTGTGAATGTGAGTAGTCATCACGTCTCTTCTTAGAGATAAGCTTCCGCCATTCTAGCGAGTCCTTTCACTCTATATTTCTATAGTTTTGTATATTTCGCTCATTAATAGAAATTATGTATTACTATATCTTTGTGTTTATGGTTATATCTCTATTATATTATTGATACATCTCTGTACATTTCTTTATTATATCTCCAGTCTCATTATTTTATTATCCGGATCAGTGGTATCAGAGCAGAATGCTCTTGATCATTTTTCAGTGCATGTCCCCGACGAGGTCTGAGTATAGCAAGTTGGGTCTTGATCTTGTCTCTCTTGAGGAAAATCACTCTCACATTCCCAACAAACCCTCCATGGCGGAATAAAACAAAAATGATGAAGTAGAATATTCTATTAATCTGTTGCTTGAGCAAGCTCTCATGCGTCAGAGGGACGAAATGATGGAGACTTTTTCCCACATCCTTCAACGCATGTCAATAAAAAAAGGTGCGTTTGCATCAAGCGACCACTTTGGAGGCACCTCTCCTTTCAAGGTACAACTTATTTTTGATATTCTCGTATTTGAAGGATAGATAGATGCAGATGCCCTAGAAAAATGGTTAAATATGCTAGAAGGTTACTTCTTTGTTCACAATTTCTTCGCCAGGGAAAAGATCACCTTCGCACTCCTTAAGGCTCTTCCCCATGTCAAATATTGGTGGGAAACTTACTGGGAGCAAATTTCCACAAAGGAGTCTAGAATATATGGGGCCAAGCCCACTTGGGATTTTTGTGTGGATGTGGTCAAGGAACAATATTACCCTGTTGGTAACTATGATGACCAATACATGAGATGGATCACAGTGCACACTAGGTAAAGAGAGGGGCCAAACAGTGTCGTAGTTCACAAATAATTTCCATACCTTGCGCACCAAGATGGGTATCAAAGACTTTGAACGAAATATGGTTCTGAAATACCGCGGGGCTCTGCATAGGTACATCCAAAACGAAATGGATTTCCTAGACATCTCATCACTGGGAGATGCCTATCGATATGCAGTCAAAATTGAGTAGAAATTTAGGCACCAGAAAAAACAGGAGTTCTGGTATGCAAATACACAACAACCAAAGTATGATAAAGACGTCTGTAACAAATAGCCTCCCAAAAACCCGTCCAAGCCACGGGAAAATAAGGGTAATGGAAAGACGAAGAAGGACACCAAAAAGTGGTGTGATTTCCACAAAATCCCCCGACACAACACTAATGAATTTCTCTCAAAACGATATTTGGTGGTTGATATCAAAGAAAAAGTGTTGAACCCTGATTCAGAATTTGATTCAGAAAATAATGGAAGAAGACAGATCATCGACGCAAACCCCACTGCTATTGTCATGACTGCAACAATTCAACCAGAAGAACCAGTAGATCTTGAAGAGGGGGAGTGCTTTTTTCATTCACGGATGTGGGTGAAGGGGACCTCGCTGCATTTTATTGTTGATAGCAGAAGCCAGAAGAACCTCATCTCAGCATAGGTCATCAAGTAGTTTGGATTGTCGAAAACACCACACCCGCAACCATACAACATTGGGTGGATTTTCCAAGGACAAGATCTTTGTGTCATCCATTAGTGTCAATTGTAATATGACATCTAGCCCTTCAAGGATGAGGTATTATGTGATTTTGTCCCACTGTATGTCTATGATGTTCTTTTGGGCCAACCATGTATGTGGAAACGTCATGCTATTTATGAGTCTCAACCCTATAGTGTCATTGTTACTCTGGGGGATCATATCTATAGGATACCAGAGGTAGTTCCAACTACTATCCCACCTAAACAATGTTGCAAGGTAGTATCTCATACTACAAAATTCAGCTTCTTCGCAATATGTTCAAAAGGTGAAGATAAGGACATTGCAACCACTGTAGTCTCATTCTAAGCACCTTCTATCCAGTAGAAGCAGGTCGAGAAGATTGAGTAAAATCCAAATATTCCTTCTGCATAAATTCATCTCATCAGGTTATCGACAACCTCCCATAAACCAAGCAGTGCAACTTCTCCAGCAAGGCAAGCATCTCACCAAGATTCATATTCAACAAGTGCTTTCCCCTCTCCCCCGAGAACTCTGCACAATGGATACCATTGCTTCCTAAGGAGGGAGGATTGATCTAAGTGTATATCGGTGTCCACCCACGTATTCCAATTGGCTCAAAACAATTTGTTGGCAATTTACTATTTTTAGCAGTTTTTTGGTTCCTAAACTTCTGGGGCCATTTTGAGGGCCTAAACGACATTTTTTTCGTGATCAGGAACCTTAAAAAAAATTAAAGGCTATGATTGAGCCCCCAAAATGAAGATCCTTGTCGATACCTTTACTACGAGCTATTGTGCACCCAAAACAGAGAGCGTATGCCAAAGTTACGCCCCCGTGAAGTTGATACACCAAACTACCCAAAACAGGGTCCACAAAACTGTTGTATTTTCATCTTCTGGGGTTAGGGTTTTGGATTTTCTTTATGTTAAAAATGTCTTTGGAGACTCATTGTAACAATAATCTTCTTGTGAATGTGAGTAGCTATCACATCTCTTCTCAGAGATAAATTTCCACCATTCTAGCGAGACTTTCAGTGTGTATTTCTATAGTTTTGTACATTTCTCTCATTAATAGAAATTGTGTATTACTATATCTCTGTGTTTATGGTTATATCTCTATTATATTATTGATACATCTCTATACATTTATTTTTTATATCTCCTCTCTCATTTCGTGCAAAAAATAATATGTATCAATGGTGTTTGGAGAGGATTGAAGCTTGTGATAGGCATGCTTGACCATTTGATTATTGGATGATTTTTGGAGCTTGGGATTGGTTGCTTCATTTTGTGACAGATTGATGATTATTGGTTGATCTTTTTTGGTAGAGTTGTGACTCAAGGTTTTGACCTTTCTCACTCTAGTGATTGCTATAGATGGTGGGAGCTTCTAGTGTAATCCCTTGAGGATAATGTTGATTGTACTTCTTGTACATTTGTGGAGAGATTGATAATAGATATGAGAGCTAGTGTGATGTTAAGCTACTAGTAATCTTGTGCATTTGTCCTTTGTACCCAGTCTCGAAGAGTTGATCTTTCATGTTTTATTCTTCATATGACTACTATTTCCATTGAGAATTGGTATTGAAGAAGGGTGTGGAAGACCTTACTTGGAAATAGGTTCAAAATCTATGGTGGAATCAATGATTGATTCCAATCTTGCAACTAATAAGAGTAGCGATGAGTACCAATGACAGGGTTGTTGAATTCTCTCAGGAAAAGGGAGTTGACCATGATGTTACTCTTGCTTCAATATTCTCTTAATTAGAGGGACGTTCTCTTGTTGAGATTGTTGCTTCATGTCAAGTCGAGCATTGACAGAAAACGTAACTCCACATTGATGTGTTTTGCATTAACATGATAGGTGAATAAATACAAAGCAAATGATTGTTGGTCTTCCATAATGAATGACAATTCCTATCACCTATGATTCTCCATATTTACACTAATGTTACAATAACACAGTCCCTAAGATTATGTGCCCAACATTACCCCCTTAATCCAAAGCGGTTCGTGTGAGTCCAAGCATCATTTTAAACTTTTCGTTTTTTTCCTTTACAAGCGCTTTGGTAAAGATGTCCACAATTTGCTCATTTGTGGAACAATGTCTCAAGTGAATAGTCTTGGACTCTACATGATATCGAATCAGGTGATAGTTTGTGTTGATGTGATTAGTTCAATCATGGAATCTGGGATTCTTGGCCAACTTGATTGAAAAAGTATTGTCAACTAGAAGAGGAGTAGAATTCACTTTTTTCTCTTGCAAATATTCATGTATTTTCCCGAGCCACACAATCTCCTTTGTCACTTCTGCAACTGCTACATATTCTTCCTCTATTGTGTAATCTATTGGAATTGACTGTTTGAGTGATCTCCAAGAGACATATGTTGATCCAAGACTCATGATATATCCCGAAGTTGATACTCCATTTCCTTATCCCCAACAAATTCTGAATCAGAATATCCTATCAGGTTGAAGTCATCCACCTTAGATTATTTGAGTCCAAAATCTTGAGTTCCTTTCAAGCATTTTAGAACTCTTTTTGAAGTAGACCAATGTCCTTCACAAGAATTTTGAATGAACCTAGAAAGAATCCCAACAACAAATGAAATGTCTAATCTGGTGGTAGTAAGATATATAAGACTTCCCACAAGTTGTTTATACTTGGTTGCATCCTCAAATTCATTCCCTTCTTTTGATGTGAGTTTAAAATTATGTTCCATTGGAGTAGAAACATGATTACACTCAACCATGCCAAACTTGTTCAACATTTATCCAATGTGATTCTTCCGGGAGATTAATATATACCTTGGATTTTGAATCACCTCAATGCCCAAATAGTAGTGAAGATGTCCAAAATTAGTTATCTCGAAACATTTCTTCAACTCTTTCTTTATCGATGCAATGTAGCTTTCATTGTTCCATGTTATCAACAAATCATCTACATATACTACAAGATATACAACAATTTTTCCAACTTTCTTGACAAACAAAGTGGTGTCATCCTGATTGAAATGCTTGAAATTCAATTTCAGAAAATACTCAGTTAACTTTTCATACCATTCTTGTGGTGCTTGTTTCAGGTCATACAAGGATTTGATGAACTTTCATACCTTATGTTTTTGTTCCTTCACAACAAATCCTTCTGGTTGAGACACGATAACATTCTCTTTCAAGTCTCCATTCAAGAAATCAGCCTTTACATCCATTTTGTGTTGCCATGGAAAATAGAGCACAAATGGTAGCCCATTTTGCCGTGGGGGAAAAATTTTCATTGTTCCATGTTATCAACAAATCATCTACATATACTACAAGATATACAACAATTTTGCCAACTTTCTTGAAAAACAAAGTGGCGTCGTCCTGATTGAAATGTTTGAAATTCGATTTTAGAAAATACTCAATTAACTTTTCATACCATTCTTGTGGTGCTTGTTTCAGGTCATACAAGGATTTGATGAACTTTCATACCTTATGTTCTTGTTCCTTCACAATAAATCCTTCTGGTTGAGACACGATAACATTCTCTTTCAAGTCTCCATTCAAGAAATTAGTATTTACATCCATTTTGTGTTGCCATGGAAAATAGAGCACAAATGGTAGCCCATTTTGCTGTGGGGGAAAAAGCTTCCTCATAATCAACACTTTCTTTCTCTGTGAATCATTTTTCCATGAGCCTTTCTTTGTGCTTGTCAAGTGAGCCATATGATCTACACTTGTTCTTGAATACCCACTTGTAGCCGATTGGTTTACTTGTAGTCGATTGGTTTGGTTCCGAATGGAGGGTCCACCAACTTCCATGTTCCATTCTTGATGAGAGCATCATATTCCTTCTGCATGGCTTCTTTCCATTCATCATGAGAAGTGGCTTCTTCAAAGGAAGTTGGTTCAAGGTTAGTAGATAAATTCAACTCACAATCATATGAAACATCTATGTCATCTACATCACCTGAGTTTGAATTATCTTTATTACCTCCATCTTATATTGAGGAAATTTTGGTTCCTGTCTTTCCAACCCCATCAAGATGAACACTTTCAAGTCTTTTTGTGAGCCATTTTGGTGGACATTTATGAGATGGTCCAAGTTGCTTAGCTGATTGAGATGGTGTTGAGTTATCATCAAGCCTCAGCTTTTCAATCCTCTTGATCACATCATCCAAATGAACTTCAAGTTTTGATAAAGTGGCAAGAACTTCTTCATGTGGGGAAGATGGTGCTTCAAAAGGAGATTCCAAAG
>CBVK0100445012.1:0-14832 GCA_900067695.1 Picea abies | reverse complement strand
TGCTTCAAAAGGAGATTCCAAAGATTGACCCAAGATAGGGATCCCCCCTTCAAGATGTGGAATCTCACCATCAAATTCATGATATGTCTTTACACGAGTGAATCTGTCCAAATAATCAAGCTGCCTCTCAACTGTTTCATCTTTCTTGGAGAATTTAAGAATGATTACATCTCTAGAAAGGATGAATTTCTTGTTTGATTCATCGTAAAGACAATACCCCTTGGTGGTATTTGAGTACCCCAAGAAGATGCACTTTCAAATCCTTGCATCAAGCTTGCATCTATGCTCATTAGGAATCAAGGCATTGCATGTGGAACCAAAGACCTTGAGATGCCTCATCGAAGCAATGCGGCCATACCACATTTCATAAGGAATCTTGTTTTGAAGAGCGTGAGATGGACATCTGTTTTGACATAACCTACATATAGAATTGCATCGGCCTAAAAGATCAATTTAACATTCTTGAAAAACATCATGGAACGAACCATATTTAAGATTGTCCTATTCATTCGTTCAACCACACCGTTCTGTTGGGGATTGTATGGAACTGTGGTTTGATGTTTGATCCCATGTTGGTGAAGGTAGCTTTCAAATTCATTAGATGTATTGAGATGCCTCACCGAAGGAATGTGGCCATACCACATTTCATAAGGATTCTTGTTTTGAATAGCATGAGATGGACACTTGATTTTAACATAAACTACACATAGAACCACATCAACCCAAAACATCGATTTAACATTCTTGAAAAACATCATGGAAAGAACCATATTTAGGAGTTTCATGTTCATTCATTCAACTACATCGTTCTATTGAGGATTGTATGGAACTATGGTTTGATGCTTGATCCCATGTTGGTGAAAGTAGTTTTCAAATTCATTAGATCTATATATTATTTTCCATTATCAATGTGACGAGAGCCAATACGAGAATGAGTTTCATTTTGAATCCATAAATGAAATTTTTTAAATGTTTCAAAATCTTGTGATTTATCTTTCAACAAGTATACCCAACACATCCTAGTGTAATTTGTGATTTATCTTTCAACAAGTATACCCAACACATCCTAGTGTAATCATCAATAAAAGACATGATATATTTATTTCCATTTACAGAAGAAACATGCATAGGGTCACATAAATCAGAATGAATCAGTTCAATTTTTCTACATGCCCTATAGGTAGAATCACGAAATGGTTGTTTTCTATGCTTTCCAAGGATACAAGCACCACATTGCTTCAATTTCCTAGGAATAGTAGGCAAACCAGAAACATCGTTCTTTCTCAATAAACAAAGACTGTCATAATTGATATGAACAAATCTAACATGCCACAAAAGACTAGATGACATTATACCTTCACTGTGATGAGAGAGGTATGCAACATTTTTTGTATGGGCATATGTACTATTGAGCTTCAACATTCCATCTTCCATTTCGGTCATAACAAGCATGTTATCATAATCCTTTCATATTTCAACTTTTCCACCGATCATATGAAGATAGTGGCCTTGTTTTCTGATGTGAACAAGGGACAACAAACTCCTTTGCAACTCAAGAAGATAGAGCACATTGTGAAGAAGAAAATTTGGGAATCCAAGTAGCTTAAGTTTGATGGTGCCCATTCCTGAAGGTTTGAGACTCGACTTATCTACAAAATACACTATGCCATCTATATTGTCATTGATCTCTTCGAAGAAATATCTTTGGAATTTCATGTGAGAGTTTGCGTATGTGTCAAGAAGCCATGCATCTTTCCAAGGAGTATATGAAGTGTCAAATAAATATTTTGTTACTCCTATATTGCAATGGGAAACAATGTAATCGATAGATTTAAGTGGATTAACTTTTCCTAGTTCTGGAGTTTTACCTTTGTCCTCTTTCTTATTTTGTCTGTCTTCTTTGATCTTATCCCATGGAACTGTGCAGTCATTTTCTTCATGTGACCCATTCTTTCCACAATGGGTACAATGGAGATCAATTTTTTCATGGGGATTATTCCAACCCCCCTGCCTTTGAGCTTCTTCTTTTTGTGTCTTCTTTTACTGCCTCTGTGTTGCCCATCAAATGAAGTGATTCCAAAACCCGTGCTTCCAAATGGAGAAGGTGTAGAAGGTGCACCAAGCTCTGGTGTCAAAGCCAAGAGAAATGCTCTTCACAACTCCAAGATTTTAATGCCACGTCTGGCGATGAGGGATATCAACCAAGCAACATATCTCTCCTTCTCGAATTGGAATCTTTTATAGGAAAGAGAATAATTTTACATCCAACACCACAACCTTTATGTATCATGCACACACATATTTATGAAGGATTTTGCATCTATGATTCTCTCACAAAACTTTTGATAATTAGTACAATTGGATTCCTTATCTAAAACAAAGTTTGATAATTAGTACAATTGGATTCCTTATCTAAAACAAAATTTTCCATGTAAACCACTGCTACGACCTCATTAAAGATCTTAAACACATATCACAGTGTTTGCTTAGACATGGAGTTGCCCTTCCATCACCACCCCTTTTTCACATGGGGTTTGGGAGTCAAATGACAGCACTCAACCACAATTTGGTAGATGGAAGTCGTCGTCGATATGAATGGAAGATTATAGGTTGAAGAGATTATACCCCTCACGAAGAGATTAGAGGTCAAAGGGATTATACCTCGCTCATGTAGGGAATATAGCTCGCGTAGTGTTCTCATAGAGCGCGCCAGTAGTGGATCTGAGTGGAGAGATATTAGACCTCACTTAGGGTTCTCATGAGCATGCCAATAGTCGATCAGAGTGCAGAGATTAATGGTCGAAGAGATTATAGTGAATGGTAATCTCGTAGGGTTTTTTTGAGAAATGTGTGTGGGGGTTTAGGTCGATTGTCGCTTAGGGCAGTCGAGAGTAGTGATTGAATGAATACCGACAAGTTCGGGAGGTGGTGGATCTATGTTATACTAGGTTTGATCTATGTGGAATGGGCATGGGAGATATTTGGAACGGTATCAAATAGTTAAGTCGATGGGAAAGTGAATTAATGTTTCGACTAGCAGGCGTGAGTATGAAGAAATGGTAGACGTACCTCTTCACCAAGAAGTCGCGCGAAGAGAGATTAGGGTTTAGGAATAGTCAATGGGTTAACCAATGTTTAAAGGTGTGAACGATGGAGGAGGGTTCAGATGGGATGGAAAGTGCAAAGACAGAGCGCAGGGATGGACAAACATTTCTTTCTATGGAAATGAAATCCCTGGGGTAGAGGTTTGTGGAGTTAGACTACAACTCTAATACTACTATTAGGCTAGGTATTCGAAGAAAACGTAACTCCACATTCATTTGTTTTTCATTGACATGATAAGTGAATAAGTATAAAGAAAATGATTGTTGGTCTTCCATAACAGATGACGCTTCCTATCACCTACGACTCTTCATATTTACACTAATGTTATAATAACGCAATCACAAGGATTGTGTGTCCAACACTTTAATTGTCAAAGGTTTCGAGGGGCATGAAAGGGATTCTCATGCTCACAGTTTGATGATAACCATTAATGGGTTGTTGATATCTTTCCCTCGATCTTGGTGTTTCAGGATCTATGAGTTTAGATTTATGTAGATTTTTATATTTACTTTGATAGATTTGATGGACTTGTCTTGGTCATGTTGGATATGTGATTATCTTTGAGGGATGTACCAAATAACTATCATAGTGGCACCAAAATCTTTTGTCCTATGATGATGACTTTAGGGATGTTGGAGTTTTGATAGGTTATTGTTGACGTCTTCCTTATTATGCAGTGATTTCAAAGTTTCACATGAAGCAATGATTTAGGGTAGTGTTCCTTCAGATTCATAGATGGTCATTGTTATTATGGATCCCATAGGAGAGGAGAACAAGGAGTAGCTTGATTTGGTGGTGCAAACTAAGCTGCTTTGTTGTATTTTCCTTACATGTTCAACATCTAGAGGTGAAGTTGTGTATTACTTGGCTGATTGCTTGGAAATAGACACACATTTATGAGTAGTGATTACTTGGATGTTGAGGTGTGTGGACTTGTACTTGTGGGTATGAGTCTTGCGAAGTAGGTATGGTGTTCTATCATGATTGAGGAGTATTATTTTAGCTATGTGAGGGCACTAGAGTTACATGTTGCAAATTTAAAAGGAGTTGATGGTTGTTATAGAAAACAATTTTCTTGTAAAAAGCGAGTACTAACTTTTAGGGTTATTCTAAAAATGTGAAGTGAAAGGAATGTTAAATTTTAGTTTTTTTTCTCATTCCATTTTGCATGGATCACATTCCTCGATATCCATATAAATAAATGAGATTTTATATTTATTTATATTATAAAGTTTTTTTATTAGTTTTTTCCAAAAAATATCATTTTATTTCAAAACAAAAATAAAAACATAATCTTGAGATATTTTTGGCATATTACATATAAACAAGTGTTGCATGGCAACTTAATCCTTGTCAAGTAACTAAATTGCTATGCAGATTTTGTAGAAACTAAATAAGATAATTAAAATTAAAACTAAAAATTTAATATAAATACAATAATAGTTTTTTTTGTTTTTTATATTTTGATTATATAAAAAAGATATAGTGTTGATACATAAATGCAATTTTTTTTCTTTAACAACAAATCATTAATATAGAATTTTACTTTTCTAAAGTAATTAATAATTATAATTACTTCTTGTGAATTTTAAATAAGACTTATTGCATCATATGTAAAGTAAGACATTGGAACTATGCTATAAAATGAAATGTAACATATAAATAACAAAAGTGGATCATCACAAAGGATATATTTTTTTTAATGCTTAAAAAAATCCTCCCCACACACTCTTTTTCTCTTTTCTTATGGGTTTCGATGAAATTGCTGAAAAAATAATGAACTTTATACTAATGTATATGCGTTGTGGAAGCTGGGTTAGAATAATATATAGTTCCACAAGTTCAATACAAGTCTAAACAAACAACTACACTTCTTTTTAATTAAAAAAGAACTTGAAAGATGCAAACCATTCTCATGATATTGACAACACTTTGTTTTAAGTTTTAATTAATAAAACACTTGAGAGATGGAAACCATTCCCATGATATTGTTGGTGATTGTAATAAGTTGCTTTTAAAAAAACATAAAAGAATCCATGTCTAAAATTAGATATTTAATGGATAGCTGGTAAGTTCAAAATCTATATACAATGCATGCCCAATAAACATATGTAATCGAACAAGGATTTGAAACAAACCTTTAACAAGGAGCTGCCACAAGATGCACATATCTTGCTAGCTCATTTTAATTTCCATTCAACATTTTCTTTTAAGAAAGTCTAGGCTTTTGAGCTATCCTTGCCTCGACGTGGCACATGTGCAAATTTTCCTCTTGAACATAGAGGTTTTGGAATCATTGTTTGGAATAGAATTTTATATCATTTATAGATTTGTTGTTTGTAAGTATATTTTATCCATCTGGTTGTTGATTTCACGAGGAAATAGTGATTTTTACACATTTGTTAATTTCTTGAGTTTATTTTGAAAGTTTTAAAACATTCATATTGGTTTACAACCTTGTGAACATAAACATAGCGGAAACAGATCATGAGTTGAATGAGCCGACTTTTCTTTTAATTTTTGGAAGAATTGTGGACAGATTCAAATATTAAAACGTGTTACATCGTATTCCTCGTCGAATTATCTTTCCAAAGAGGTACAATTTATCCAAAATGGAGGTCAAGAACTCAAAATATGAGCTCGATAAGTTGGAGACTCGACCACCGTCCATCAATTTCGTGGGTCATTTTGGGCCATTGATTAAAATCTACATCTTTAAAATCCCACATGCATTTTGGTAATGAAGAGTTGAGTGTTTATTTAGTAAATACCTCCACATGAATTATGTGAGACAAAAGGGACTTATGGAGGTCAAGCAGGTGTCTTGGCATCATTCTTGGTTGTTTCCGGAGGCATTTCAGCAGAGGGTTTATTTGTATTGAGAGTGGGACGATTTCCCAAGAGGAGGGCGCACCATTTCTTGGAGTGGCTAGATCCAAGGGTCTAGTAGGTCCTTTTATGATTTGAGCACTTGGGTTTTCATTGTAGCATCCCGATCTATCATTCTAGCCGATTTGTGGAGCCATTGGAGGTCCCTAGGAGGGAGACCAATTTATCTAGGGTTTCAGGCATCTAGGGGGGCACGCCATATCTTAGAGGAGGTTCAGATCCATAGGGTTTGAGGGAGATCTTGGAGATTCGAGCACCTGGGTTGTCCATAGGGTTTGAGGGAGATCTTGGAGATTCGAGCACCTGGGTTGTTCTTTCCATCACCCGATCTATTGTTTGGCATCTTTCTTGAGGTGATTGGACACATTTGGCAGCAAGGCCGAATTGTTGAGGAGCTTCATCATTCCAGCAGGGTGGGACACCTTCCATCTTGGGGGTTTGGTAGTCTTACGACCCAGATCTACTTGTATTCAGTATTCATTGTGTATCCATCCTTTAGAGACTTATTGTAGTCTTCTATTGGATAATTTTGTAGCAACTCTATTTTCTATCTTCTTATCCATCTGTTGAGCATTCCAGATCGACATCTTCGTTGTAGCAGGTTCCTCTATTTCATGAATAAAAGCAGATTTGAGATGTTTTGGCTTGTCTATCATATTACATATGGTTGAGGTATGTTCATGATTATATCTTTTGTTTATTGTTGCAACACACATCTAAATCATCAACTAAACCCTAAGGCCGAAATCAAGAGGCCATCCTGTAGGTAAACACATGTAAACAAGTATATCAACAAAGTGTTTGACAAAATACCACAACCACGAAATTTTAAAAAAAGAAACTCAAAACCGTGTTGTTCTTGGCATAATGGCTTGGGATCATTACAGTGGTATCAGAGCTTAAACTCCTGCCAGCTTGAGGGATCTATCAGAAATGAATAGATGGGAAGGAATAGACAAGATATCCTTTCAGATAACATGCTTGGAGGTAATATATTCCAGCCTTAGCGAGGAAACTAGGGCCTTAATAACCTTCCAACAATATGCATCCTATAGAAATCCCCATTGGAGAAAAGAGGATATTTTACACGGGATCATCATATCAAATAAAAAGAGCAAAGAAGAAGCTAGATGGTGGGAAGAAAAGAGAAGCCCCACACCCATTAGGAGCACGCAACCTTGCCACTATTGCAAGGGGCCGTGGGAACCAGATCATAGGTGTAGCAACCTTGCCACTATTGCAAGGGGCCGTGGGAACCAGATCATAGGTGTAGGGGTAAGGATCAGAAGCACACTATTGAGGCACAATATGACAGGGAGGATGAGGTGTGTATGGATGGAGCGAAGATGTTGATTCAGAGTAGTTTGATGATGACAGTGACTCTTTCACATAAGATAGTGATAGTGACTCTACCTCAGAGGCTAGTGATGGTGACTCTTGCACATAGGCTAGTGATGCTTGCACGCTTGAGGAGGATAGTGACCCTTGCACATTGGAGTAATAGTTGGATGGACAGGATGATAGCATTGGTGTCTCAACAAACATATCACATACCATTGATGACCCTACACCTCCATAGAGTGGTGACACTAGTGAGGATTCACACGTGTTAGCACCTACAAATGACCAGCTTCCTATGGTGGTCATGACACATCTGCCATTTTTCCAAATTCCCATGATAGCCATGACATATGAGGATAGCAGTAGCATAGAGGAACCATACATGTAGGATGCACACCATGGATGTGTAGATCCACTGATCCAGGAGGAGGTACAAGACATACATACAGTTGAATTTACACATATAAATCAACATGAGGAGATTGAGTCACAACTTTTGGAGACTCCATTAGTTGAGCAGATTGTGGATGCTGACAGGTTTATGGAGCACTTACTTCCAGGATCGGCCTGCATGGAGGAGGATGCACTCTTTAGCAGTTAGGATGACCATAACATGTGTTTGGATACATCTATATGGGATCGAGGTGCAAATGATAGTAGCAGGTTGAGTGCACAAGAGGATACAACTGCTCACACTGGATATAGTATGATTCAGAGGGAGCTAGCAGTTGAGGATGATGTGCAGTTACGTATGGGTAGACCTAGTGGCACAGTAGACAACAGGAAGTTCAACACTTTATATTTTGCAGAGAGTGTTGTTGAGGATTTTAGTGATGGCACTAGCAGTGAGAGGAGAGTGTTGTTGAGGATTTTAGTGATGGCACTAGCAGTGAGAGGCATGAAGTGGTACCTCAGCATGACTATCATCAGGAGTCACACCACTTAGCAGGACGGTTGAGAGTTAGTGAGGCTATGATCATAACAGCCACTAGACGTTTTGTTGACACACATGCATTGGTGGTTTTGTTGATTACTGCTGGGAGGCATCAATGGCACATGGTAGTGTAGATGAGGGATTTTCCATGGATGAATTTCATACTCTCAGGGAGAGAGTATCTATGATAAGGACCGATTACCAACAGTTGTTGACTGAAAGGGACTACCTATTGAAGATTGGTGAGATGTATCATGAGGATCTGAGGGAGCAAGAGTTAGAGGTGAACAAACTTACTCGAGAGTTGGAGAGCACTAGAGGATTCTTGAGAGGCACACGGACAACTCTCCAAGAATCAGAGTCCAGATCAGATGAGATTCTTGAGGATATCCATCAGACATCCACTTCATCTGTCCTAGTAGACACTCAGGTATATCATTCAGTCGCGTTGTTAGAATATGTTGATGATCTAGCAGAGGAGCACTAGTTGATGGAGGACACTTCCATTTGTGTCCTGAGAGTAGTTTATCTCCATATAGAGGTTGATCCAGCAGTACGCCCAGGATCTATGATGCAGCATAAGTCTACGGGAGATGACATGAGTATGCCAGAGCATACAATGATGAGCGATAGCTCACAGAGACATGATGAGATGTATGGTGGGATTCAGAGGGGTGTATTGACTTGCAGGGAGGAGACACACTTAGGGGAGCATGTGGATATCACTCCTTTGCAGCAACACATGGATATGAGAGAGAACCTTCATGGGTGTTCGGAGTATGGCGGGTCAATGGGGTATCGCGGGGTCGGGAGTGAGAAGAGGTTGTAGGGGTAGAGAATAAGGGGAAGGGGAATCTGAATCCGCAGATGAGAGAGAATCAGTTGTGGAGGAGTGATGACGTAAGAGAGAGGATCAGATGTAGAGGAGGTCACAGGGGTAGAGGAGAAAGGAGAAGGGGCATTCAAACCCATGAAGAAGAGAGGTAGTGTAGAGAGGGGGAAGGGAAAATGAAAATAAGACTAATTAAAGTGGATTGGTTAGGCGGGTGAGGTAAGGAGTGGAGTGTAGAGAGGGGTAAGGGATGAGTGGAAAAAATTATAAGTGTGCTAGAGTATAAGAGAGGAGGGAGAGTATAAGAGAGGAGATTTCTTGAAATAGATTAAGGATAGCATAATTTCTTGAAATAGATTAAGGATAGCATAAGAGAGTATAAGAGTTAAGAGAGTGTAAGAGAGCGAGTCTTGAAATACAATCAGTGTCCTTGTCATCATCCATTCATCAACATGTGTTACATTGTATTAGGTTGAGTGGTCTTCCATGTGTCTTGTTATGATTGGTCCACATGTTATGATGTAATTGGGTGGAATAAACTTAGGAAAAATTAAAGTATGGGAGAGTGGGTAGATATGTCAAGAGGGGGAGGGGGGAGTATGGCGAGTAGGTAGGGTATAGCGGGGTCGGGAGTGAGGAGAGTTTGTGGGGGTAGAGGAGAAGGGGAGGGGCATCTGAACCCACGAAGGAGAGAGAATCTGGTGTGGAGGAGTGATGATGTAGGAGAGACGATCAGTTGTAGAGGAGGTAGCGAGGGTAGAAAAGAAAGGAGAATGGGCATACGAACTCGTGGAGAAGATTGGTAGTGTGGAGAAGGGGGGGAATGAAAATAAGACTAAGTAAAGTGGATTGGTTGGGTGGGTGAGGGGAGGAGTGGAGTGTAGAAAGGGGGAAGGGATGAGTGGAAAAAATTCTAAGTGTGCTATAGTATAAGAGAGGAGAGTTATTGAAATAGACTAAGTATATGATAAGGAGAGTATAAGAGAGGAGAGTTCTTGAAATAGACTAAGTATAGCATAAAAGAGTATAAGAGTTAAGAGAGTGTAAGAGAGGAAAGTCTCGAAATAGAAAATAAAGTATAGTACTGAGTATAAGAGAGAAGAGTCTTATGAGATACAAAGAGTTAAGAGAGTGTAAGAGAGGCAAGTATTGAAATAGACTAAGTATGGTATTGAGTATAAGAGAGAAGAGTCTTATGAGATATGAAGAGAAATATGAAGAGAGAAGTATAAGAAGCATAAGAGGAGAAAAGACTAAGTATGAGAATACTACGAAGAGTGAGGAGTGTACTTAGTCAAAAAATCGGAAATGAAGAGGAAAAAGGAACACTGCACTTAGAAAAATTCTTCTTGCAATTTTGTAATATCTTTGTCGGACTTCTGGACAAAATTATGAATATCTTGGGCATACAGGTTCAGATTTTGATTCTGAAAAATGCATGACAAAGCTGAAACTGAGGGCTACACCCATGAGATGATGAGAATGAACAAATTCCTTCTTTTGATTAAAAACAATTTTAATTCCAAAGAGCGGAAAATTGAGGTGACCAAATTTTTAATCAATAGTACTATATGGGATCTGTATAAATTTTAATCTTATTTGTGTTATTTACGAGTAAAAACCCCAATTACAAACATATGTGAAATATGATTACTTTTTAAACCATATCTTAGGTGGGAAATTTGAAACTGTAATCTCATTAAATATAATTTCATTATTTTTTATCATTTCTATGAAAGATGAGCATTTTAATTAAGACTTGGACAATGCCCACTCTAATCAATTAGCTAGGGAAAAAGATGAAAGTCTTCATCTCTCTGAGTTCAATGATATCATTGTTTTCAATTAGAAAACAAAGTTAATATGTTCACAATTCCTTATTATTAAGATTTATAACTTTTATTAGGATAAAAATTGCAGCATAAGCATAGGGTATTTTGTCTAGACTGGTCATAGTGTCAAGGGCAGGATCCTCTGATTGGGAAATTGGCCACATGTGTACAACCTTCTATCGATTTTCATCGAGCTCGCCCTCGAGTGCTTACTTGTTGTGATAGAAAGTGCCATGTTCCTATAATGTCTCCTTCAATTGGACCTAAACTTGTTTCTTTTGTTGTTGTAACATCAAAACTATCTTACTCTTATTTTGAAAAGAGATGGCCAGTTTCTTCTTCTTGTGGCATAAAAAGTCCTCAAGAGATGATAGGAAGGAACCTAATGAATTTTTTCTAAGGTAGAGGTATGGGAATGCAATGGAATCATCATTTCCATGATAGGGAGAGAGGCAATAGAATGCTCGATGTGACTTTGGACTTCTTGGTCTCCTAATACTATAGATTCTCTCATCTCCCCAAGTATGCCCAACTAGCCAACAGTGAAATTTTGTCATCATACTTCGACTAACTCATGGTCATACTCAACATCTTGAGTTAGAGTGTGCAAATAGGCCACAACAATGTCCTACTCTATTAAGGGGAGAGGTGTGATAATGTGAAGAACCCCCATGGCAGGTTGCACTGAAGGGACAATTTGTTGAAGATCCTCAAAAGTAGCTAGACCCTTGCCTACCTCCTCAAAGCTTTTCCATGTTTGTTCACTGCACAAAAAAGAAAAGAAAAAAACATGTAAAGTGGAATATAAGTTAGGAACATTTTTCATATCACTTATCAATAAGTAAATTCAGTGATTCAAGTTTTAATAATTAAAGTCATCAATTCATGTTTCTTGAGCATATGTGAACTAGCATGCAATACCTTTTTTTTTCCTATCCAACATTTTGGAGTACATTGCCTTCGTTTAGTGTAAATATGCGATGCACTCGAAGGTCACGTAACATATAAACAGTCTTAGATTTTTTGTGTGGATATATTTCATATGGCATTATTGTTAGGCCAGGAAGCAAATTGTGCAGTATAGGTTCTCTAACAGTGCACTACACAATACTATTGTTGATGGTGCAGATAATAGCATTTAGGAAATGTTTATATATAAAAGGGAATTTCTTATTACATTTTACACAATCAATCATTGCATCTTTTATCCCCTATAGGAGAGTTACATAATGCATTGACATGTTCAAATGGAGTTGAGCATGCATTTGTTGTTATCAATGCACCTTCAACCTATTTATACACCACATAAGTCAATAATTTAAACTCTCTATCTGTGTGTGTGTGTGTGTGTGTGTGTGTGTGTGTGTGTGTGTGTGTGTCCTTGTGTGTGTGTGCGTGCGTGCGTGCACACATGTGTGTATTTAAATAATTTTTCATATTAAGTTTGTAGATGCAGTTGTAAATGTATACTCACAACATTTGTTGAGCTAGTTATTTTTTTCAAATATTTTATTGCTTATGCTTTGAGTTCTATTATGAATGTTGATTGCGTTGTGTGGAAGACCTTCTCTTTTTCATCTCTCCTCTTGGTTATATTTTTAAACAACATCATGGGAAATTTTCTTGTTTCAATTGTTGATCCATTGAAGTAAAGAAATGTTCATATGTTTCAAACAATTGGAGTTGTCACATAAAATGTTATAATTGTCATTTAATTTAATTTAAGATATAATAACATATAAAAGATAGAGCATTGAACATGGAAAGGCATAATTTAACTGAACATGCATTGTGGTAATGAATAGTTGAGTGTTTATATAGTAAAGACCTCCACATGAGTTATGTGAAACAAAAGGGACTTATGGAGGTCGAGCCTTAGGAAAATTAATGACTTAATAAAAATTTGATGGCTCACTTGCCCAATCAACACCCAATCAACATCCTTGTCAGTTTCCAATCATCAACACACATCACATTGTAGTAGGTTGAGTGGTATGCCACATGTCTTGTTAGGATTGGTTCACATGTCGCGATGTAATTGTGTGGAATAAAATTAGGAAAAGTTCAAGTATGGGAGAGTGGGGAGATATTGCGAGAGGAGGGCGGGGGAGTATGGCGGCTCGGTGGGGTATTGTGGGGTCAAGAGTGAGGAGAGGTCGTAGGGGTAGAGGAGAAGGGAAGGGGCATCTGAACCCATGGATGAGAGAGAATCGAGTGTGTAGGAGTGATGACAAAGGAAAGAGGATCTGATGTAGAGGAGGTCGTGGCGGTAGAGGAGAAAGGAGAAGGGGCATTTGAACCCGCAAAGAAGAGAGGTACTGTAGAGAGGGGGAAGGGAAAATGAAAACAAGACTAAGTAAAGTGGATTGGTTGGGTGGGTGAAGGGAGGAGTGGAGTGTAGAGAGGGGGAAGGGATGAGTGGAAAAAATTGTAAGTGTGGTAGAGTATAAGAGAAGAGAGTTCTTGAAATAGACTAAGTATAGCATACGATACTATAAGAGTTAAGATAGTGTAAGAGAGGTGAGTCTTGAAATACAGTTAATGCCTAGTCGAGGTCCTTGTCATCGCTCATGTCATCATCTAGACATCAACACACGTCACATTGTAGTAGGTTGAGTGGTTTGCCACATGTCTTGTTATGATTGGTCCACATGTCGTGATGTAATTGGGTGGAATAAACTTAGAAAAAGTTCAAGTATGGGAGAGTGGGGAAATATAATTTGATATCCCAGTCTACATCATACAAAACAAAAGGAGCTTGTGAATGAAACAATGACTCCATTGTTGAAGGTCACCATGTGGGCATCCCAATAATCTCTCAGAAAACACATATTTTAAATATGAACAAATAAATGATAATTATTTTCCCATAAACGTTTCAGTGTTTAAACATTTAGGTCTAATATGATATGTAATGATACAGACAGTAAAAAACTCAACAGACATATTTAACCATAGCAACATATTGGTAATGGTCAAGTCAACAAAAAAATCAACATGCATATTTAACCATAGTAACATCCTTGTACATACTCAAATTTGAAAACATACCTCAAGCAAGCTAGTTTTTTTTAGTTTACATCACAGTTCGTTAAGAAATTTAGTCCATCACCTAGAAATTTAGTTTGGCACCTCTACTAAAACATAAATGTAGCCAATTAGAGTCACAAATAGTTGTGGCAATAAATAGATTTCCATCCACCAAGTGAGGAGCCTTGTAATTATTCCCTCAAGTGGTTGTTGACCTGGTTCCTCACTCAATAGCCTATCACCCGACACCACGCGGAACCAGAGACACCTCCACCCAAAAAAGAAATGCATCAACAATAATCTTAAGACTCACAACAAAGATCGCATCACCCTACTTAGATTCACAACCAGAGACCAACCACATGTAACTCTAGTGTTCCGTCTGAACTCTAGTGTTCCACCTGAACTCATCCTGCACTAGATCCAACCATAGTTATTCCCAAACTGACAATTTTTCCCTTCCATTGACAGAGTCTTGATAACTGTGCCAACTCTTAGGAATTCCTAGGAGCGCCAAGCTCACCAAATCATCATCAACAACTGTTATGCCCACACTCCCCAACTCATCCCAAAATTGGACAAACTTCGTGAGATATTTTGGAATGGAGTCTCCCTTCTCCAACTTGATCTTCCTGAGTTTATCTTTGAGCGCCAATTTCCTATGGTCGTTGTTGTTTCGGAATAGATCTGTCAAAGCTTTACACATTCCATATGGTGTGGCTTTCCCATGGAAGTTTGAGACAATGTGGTCTCGTACTCCCTCCAACAAGATCATCCTCGCCTTTGCCACTTTCTTTTTCCATGCATCAAGATTTGCAGCGTCTACAACATCTGGCTTAGGAACATCTTTGTCAATGAATTCCTTCAAG
>CBVK0100441997.1:0-12924 GCA_900067695.1 Picea abies | reverse complement strand
TATCTTTCTCCAAGATTCACTAGAGATACTACAACCCCAGACTTCACATCCATAAAGAATAACAGGTGTAACAAGAGTTTTAAAGATGGGTTTTTTCTTATCCCAACTCCAAAGATCAACTGATATATAAATGTATCACGTTTATAATATTAATAAATTATATTGAAAAATATTGAAAATCCAAAAAATAAAAAATAAAAAAAATAAGAAACCATAATAATAACAACTTTCACAAAATACCATAATAATTATAAAACTTTATAATAAAATAAACTACTAAATATTAAAAAAATTTAAAACTTTATAATAAAATAAACTACTAAATATAAAAAAAAAATTTAAACTAAAGTAGAAATTTATATTATATAAAATAGTTAACGTTTCCAAAAATAAAAAATCATAATAATAAGAAAATTTCACAAAATACCATAATAATTATAAAACTTTATAATAAAATAAACTATTAAATATATATATATTTTTTAAATAAAAATAAAAATTTATATTATATAAAATATTTACAATTCAATATTTCAATATTCATTGAAATCTATCATTCTAACCATAGTTTCAAGTATTACACAAAATACCATAATAATTATAAAACTTTATAATAAAATAAATTACTAAATATCAGTTTTTTTAAAACTAAAATAGAAATTTATATTATATAAAATATTTACAGTTCAATATTTCAATATTCATTAAACTTTATCATTCTAACTAAAGTTCCAAGTATTTCTGTTAGTAGTAGGTTTACCAAACAGACACAAAATACAAATAATTTTAAAAAACCAAATATTTACTTAATAATTTACCTAACAACTAATAATTTACCTAATAACTAACACAAAATATAAATAAATAACTTTAAAAAACCAAGTATTTCTGCTAGTAATTTACTCAACAAACTGATACAAAATACAAATAACTTTAAAAAAAATTCATACAGTGCCTTGCTCTTCTTACTCCTAGCCAAAGTGATGAGGAGGGTTTGCACCTTCAATCATTATGGCAAACTGTTTCATCATCCACTGTAAATGAGTGATTTGTAAAAGAGTGATTAGACCTTAGTCATATATCCAATTCAAACTGATACTTTTTAATAATTAAAATAATTATGTATTTATGCATCATGTTCAATGTTATATGTTTTGTTTTTTAGATGGATATGTGAATATTTGCCAAAATCGGATGAGTGATTGTTGGATCTGTAGATTTGAATGATTATTTCTGTATATTTAAAATGTTCCAGAATTTTCCAACACATTGAATCTAATTTTGCATTCAAAAATGCAATTTAAATAACAGAAAATTATGATTTCAATTACCAAATTCCAACAATTACAAAATTACAAAAAAAAAAAAAACCCCTAATCCCAAAAAAAAACCCAAAACCCTAAAACGTAAAACCTTTAAACAAAGCCTGTATATTTATTTATTACTTTTCACAAATTAGAGATTAAAATGAATTAACAACAACCTAACCTACACGTGCCAATTGACTGAACTTATGACGTGATCTGCACAATGCTTTTGCCTCTCCTTCCATGGTGATGGTTATACATCTGGAAACGGATACAAACTATACTCACCTGCCCAGCATGGACTAAGAAGTTTGAATCTACACGTCTTATTGAATGAATTCGATATGAATACAGGCCTGGAATCTACCACATAAATTTGCAAATATATAGAATATAAGAAAATGGAATTCAGCTCCATAGAGTAAGGGTGAGATCTTGTTATCGACGCGTCGCGCATGACACGTTTTCAGCCTTTCTGCACACGTCTCTCAATCAACAAATCAAATATATTTAATAACAAATTCAAGAACTCTATAACGCGTAGATTGAAAGGAAAGTTGGCAGCTCGGCGAAGGAATGAACGTTAAAATCTTTCAAAATTTATAATTAAACGGTGTACATAAATAGCAATAGAATGTGCAGTTCAGACTGTTGGTCTCACCGACTTCCTAAGCTTGATTCTCAAGCAATTATCTTTTATGCAAGAATGGGTAGTGATTTGCTGTGTTGGGGATATTTGGCTTTCATAAAATGCCCTTTGATTAGTGCCCATTTGTTCTACTTCGAGTTATGATCGTCTGCACAGATTGCCCACGTTGGTCTCTGTATAAAAGTAGGTTACGTGTTCCATCGATATTCCTTACTACCTGTTCAGATGGGGCCATGTCATGCATTCTTGAGATACCGAATGATGAAATTTCTAACCTTTAGTTAACCAGTGTGTGCCTGATTTGAATTCAGTCTGTCGTTCATTTGTGATGTTGGAATTTCTAATATTTAGTTAAACCGTGTGTTCCCAATTTGAATCCAGTCTATTGTTTGTTTGCGACGTTTGTTGTAATCAAATCAGAGGATGAATCATAAGTGTTGTGGGCGTTGTCTGATTTGGGGAATGTTGTTAAACAGTCTGTATTATGTTCAGATGGGGCCAGATCATGCACTCTTGAGATTCAGAATGATGAAATTTCTGATCTTTAGTTAACCAGTGTGCGCCCGATTTGAATTCAGTCTATTGTTTATTTGCGACGTTTGTTGTAATCAAATCAGAGGATGAATCATTAGTGTTGTAAGCGTTGCCTGCTTTGGGGATTGTATTATGTTCAGATAGGGCCAGGTCATGAATTCTTGAGATTCAGAATGATGAAATTTCTAATCTTTAGTTAAACAGTCTGCGCCCGATTTGAATTCAGTCTGTTGTTTATTTGTGATGTTGGAATTTCTAATATTTGGTTACACAGTGTGTGCCCAATTTGAATTCAGTCTATTGTTTATTTGCGACGTTGGTTGTAAGCAAATCAGAGGATGAATCATGAGTGTTGTGGGCGTTGTCTGCTCTGGGGAATGTTGTTAAATAGTTTGTATTATGTTCAGATGGGGCCAGGTCATCCATTCCTGAGATTCAGAATGATGAAATTTCTAATCTTTAGTTAAACAGTCTGCGCCCGATTTGAATTCAGACTGTTGTTTATTTGTGATGTTGGAATTTCTAATATTTGGTTACACAGTGTGTGCCCAATTTGAATTCAGTCTATTGTTTATTTGCGACGTTTGCTGTAAGCAAATCAGAGAATGAATTATGAGTGTTGTGGGCGTTGTCTGCTTTGGCCAATATTGTTAAATAGTTTGTATTATGTTCAGATGGGGCCAGGTCATGCATTCTTGAGATTCAGAATGATGAAATTTCTAATCTTTAGTTAAACAGTCTACGCCCGATTTGAATTCAGTCTGTTGTTTATTTGTGATGATGGAATTTCTAATATTTGGTTACCCAGTGTGTGCCCAATTTGAAATCAGTCTGTTGTTTATTTGCGACGTTTGTTGTAAGCAAATCAGAGGATGAATCATGAGTGTTGTGGGCGTTGTCTGCTTTGGTGAATGTTGTTAAATAGTTTTTATTATGTTCAGATGGGGCCAGGTCATGCATTCTTGAGATTCAGAATGATGAAATTTCTAATCTTTAGTTAAACAGTCTGCGCCCGATTTGAATTCAGTCTGTTGTTTATTTGTGATGTTGGAATTTCTAATATTTGGTTACACAGTGGGTGCCCAATTTGAATTCAGTCTATTGTTTATTTGCGACGTTTGTTGTAAGCAAATCAGAGGATGAATCATGAGTGTTGTGGGCGTTGTCTGCTCTGGGGAATGTTGTTAAATAGTTTGTATTATGTTCAGATGGGGTCAGGTCATCCATTCCTGAGATTCAGAATGATGAAATTTCTAATCTTTAGTTAAGCAGTCCTCGCCCGATTTGAATTCAGTCTGTTGTTTATTTGCGACGTTTGTTGTAAGCAAATCAGAGGATGAATCATAAGTGTTGTGGGCGTTGTTGTTTAAGTTTGTATTCTGTCTGATCTAAGGTTTGTTATGTTTTTATCAGTGCAGTTAGCTGGAAAAATGGTGTTCTCTTTGTTGTTATTTTCGGGTGTTAAATTTGTTGTCTGCACTCTAATATAAGATTTTTCAATCAGGATGGTAATGGAGGAATATGTATGTCTCTGTTGGTTGCTTTGAGACATTTGTCAAACAGTTTGCTTGCAATCTTACTTGAAGGTTTTCGTACATGGGCAGGTAGAATTTATGAAAGAGAATGGAGATGATTTCTCCAAGTTCAACAGAAGATGTGCAGGGAATTGGAACAGGGGGTGTGGGCAGCGACCATCCACTGGGTTTTGCAATGCAGGGGGTGATGACAGAGCCTCAGCTGGAGACATTACGCCGACAGATATCGGTATATGCTACAATCTGTCATCAACTTGTTGACATGCCCGACAGATATCGGTATATGCTACAATCTGTCATCAACTTGTTGACATGCATAAGGCCGTTGTGGAGCAGGAGAATCAGATGCATGGTAGGTGATTTCTTGATAAATTGTTCATCGATGGGTATTTTAATTGTTTAGCTTTTTTTGAATTGTGGTAAAATCAGTTTCTACCCTTAGGGAAAGTTTCCATAGCTTATAGCTTCTCTTCTTCAACTCCTTTGCTGATGTTTATTATCAACTCTTCTTCTTAAGAAAACATACTCCAATTTAGAGAGAGCCAATACGGAAGACATAGCCAAGATAATCAGAGTGCTATCCATATTTCCAGGGAGCCAGTAAAGCATCAATGCACCAAGCATATAGAAGTCCACATGCATTACATCCTACAATTGATTCATGATAGATTATTAATTTGCAGTATTGATTCATGATAGATTATTAATTTGCAGTATTTGTTGCATTGACTTGCAGTTTCATGACATCTTCACTATGTTGGACTACGATTGTCGTTAGACCAAAACCCGCAAGCATTAATCTCCGCCACAATCACCAGCATTAGGATCCACGAGAGGGGGTTAACCCATGTTGCAAAATTCACGGGAAGCGCTGAACCCAATGTCCAACAATCTCCCCCAGCGCGTGCCCGATGAGTTTTGAACTCGAGACATGTCGCTCTAATACCATTTGTTGGACTACTATTACTATTAGACCAAAACCCGTAGGCATTAATCTCCGCCACAATTTCCAGAGTTAGGATCCACGAGAGGGGGTTAACCCATGTAGTGAAACTCACGGGAAACATTGAACCCAATGTCGAACACACTAAACCGTTGACAGAGACTCATATGTTCAACTTTGTACCTTGGGGTAAAGAAAGTTGTTTTTGTGAGGGGGTAGTCTTAGTCTTCCTCTTTTTTTTGTCTACTGTTCTGAGCGTTTTGTACATGTGTACCTATCATGGCCTTGTAGCGGGAACCCATTTTTGAGATTTAGTCTCCTTTTTTATACTTCCCTAAGTTTCACTTAAGGGGGGTGTCAGTGTACATATACAGTTGAAAGTTAACTTAGGTACATCATTAAATGCTCAATTGGTATACCTGCCAACTACCCTTCTTAAATACTGGACTTCTCCTAGTTTGCTGTAAATAGAGGGCCTCCCTTTGTATTTCAGACACAGCAGATCTAATAGATGCAGTGATTCTATTATTCCTTCAATTGGCTTTTGAGTCTCTGTTAATTTTATGAGTTATGTTGTTTGTATGGAGTTTAAGCCCGTTATGATCCTGATGTATGTGGTTTGATTTCACTTTGACTTCCTTCCCAGGCTTTGCACCCGGCTTCATCCCCTTGAAACTCATGCTATGTAGGTGGGGTGGACCACAGCGAGGTGGAACCATGTTGTATGGCTGAACCCTCTGTTGATCTCACCAATGAACTGATGCCTCACTGGCAACTCTTTTTTGTTTTCCTTGTTCAATTTGCACTGGTTGATTTTAGTACAATCAGCTGTAATCACAAGACCAGGTCTTTCAAATGTAATTGGAATGTTATGCCTGTATTTCAGTGGTTATGGTTTCAGGTTACCATCAATATGGTTAGAGTTGTTTTATAATGACTCCCAGGATGCTTCCAACTCCACTATTCTCACATGCTTTCGGAAAGTCACAGCTTAGTGGTTAGAACCTCGGATTGTTTTTTAGTGTTTCCAAGAAAGCTTTCAAATCCACTATGCTCACAGATATTAGCCTAACAAAATTGTTAATGTCTGAGGTAGGTCACATGCCAACTTCTCATTCCTTTTCATCATATTCACTTGTATTTTGAAATCGATGATGATGGTAGTGGTCCATTTATAATCATTTATCTCACACTTTAGATCTTGGAAGTTAGATACCTCAGTATGGAATCACCTATTTAGAGTTTCATTTAGTGGGATGAATAAATTTTTAGAATGCTTAGATGGAGACTGGAATCTATGATCCCCTTAGGAAACCTTGAATTTTAAGGGAGGATTTGACAGTTAGAGATTGATGTTGAGCAATGTAAAATTCTCACCACAAACTTGTGAGAAACCAGTAGACAAAATTCATACAGAGAGGCTTTTCACTATAAGCAATCTTCTCTGGCAAAACTTGAATACAAAGCTATGCTTTTCATGCAGAATTGCATATTTATTCTGACTTGACTGTTAACTTTTAGCCTTTAGAAAATGAACAGTAACTAGGTTGAAATTTTTTATATGTTTTAATATTCATTTCTATACAATCTATTTACTGAAGACAAATGGCAAGTATAAAGCCTATTTGGAATTTTAGAGCTGAAGTAGAAAATCTTACAAGAACCAATGGAAAAAAGGATACTTCCTCAAGTTTGTGCACAGCGAATTTATAGGCTGAAATGAAGTTCTTTCAGAGGAACTTGCATTTTGAGGGCAAAGTTTTGCCCTCAGTGAAGCATCTGCCTCGTGAAAGCCAATTCTACGTTTACTGTATAAAACGACAGCGGAGGTTTTTATTGCTAGCAAAATAGTTAAATAGTTTCCACAGTCATATTCTTCTGAATTCAGCTTGAAATCTGCAGCAACTGTCATCCTTGTGCTAAAAGGAGTTTTCCCAATAATTTTTCCCCTCTGTATCTAAACAAATTAAACCAACACAAATATGAATTCTGTCAGTCACTATGCTCCCCTATTTTATTGCACATCTAGCAGCCGTTTTAATTTTTTTTTATTCACCAAACTATTTGAGAATCACTGTCATTGTTTCCATTTGCAAATACATACAATTTCTAGCATATTTATCCACTGACTTTATTGCTTGCAGGGTTGATGCTAGGGCAAGCAATTGGCTTTGATTCAGTGATGGGTATGGCAGGCCAGAAGGTGACTGCTCGACAGCGTTGGACACCAAGTCAGGTGCAACTTCAGATTCTTGAGAAGATGTTTGATCAGGGAAAAGGAACCCCAAGTAAGCAAAAGATAAAAGAGATTACGGCTGAGCTTAGTCAACATGCTCCTATTTCTGAGACAAATGTTTATAACTGGTTTCAAAATCGGAGAGCTAGAACCAAAAGGAAACAGCAAAACGTATTATCCAACAGTGGGGAATCTGAAATGGAAAATAGCCTCGAGGCTTCAAAGGAAAAGAAAGTTAAAATGGATGAAAATATTGTTCAGGAAACTCAAGTAATGAGACAAAGTAGTGTTGCTTTTCAGGGTTATGAAGGAGTACCCAAACAGCATAATGCTGATACGCAACAGTGCAGATCAGCAGTTTCTTTCAGTTCGCAAGCTAGTTCAAATGCTTTGATTGATTTTGCCAGAAATGCCTGTTTCGAACAAGGCTTCCATGAAACTAGTATGCTCAACCTTCGTCTCCATTTCTTCTTTTTAGATTCTGTAATTCATATAACTCTGTTTTGTGTCCATATAACACAATATCAAAATTGTCAAATGACTTCAGCACAAATGTGTGTCATGTTTACCATATGGTAGCAGAATGACAGTTGATGTAAACTAAAAATTTGAAAATGCAGGAAATGGGCCTTTAACAGGTTTCGATGAATCTATGGAAAATGGCAATAGATTAAGTACCGGAGAAGGTTACATTACGATAGGGTAAGCTATTTTATTTCCACTGCTGTTATTTCAAGGAATACGAGGATCACTCTTTTTCAAGGGACAAATGGCATTTGATATGTATGTTGCTATTTGTTTTATAGGGTAAAAATTTAATTCCTAGTATTTTTTAAGCCAGAAACAAATCTTGGACTTCAAATAGGGTAAAAATTTAATTGAGTAAAATAGTACATATCCATTAGTTGGGTGTGATTATGGTACATAGATGCTAATAGACACCTAGGCACAAGAACATGTGTCATAAGGTAAATTTGTACCCATTTCTTACTGTTGAGCTTAGCTTTGTATCTTTGAAATAGGGTGAGCCCGTGGTGTAGAAAAGGAGGCCTCATTTGGTGAGGGCATGTTAGCCTCATAATCCCAAAGTTCTATAGTTTAAGTATTTTCCTAGTTTAAATGTTTTTAGAAATTAGTTTATTGTAGTTTGTTAGAATAAGAACACTTATCTTCTATGTAAAGGACACCTATCATACTCATGTGATTATGTGATTGGTTGTTCTCCTAGAATTTAGTTTAGAGTTGAGCTATATAAGCAAGCTTTTTCTGCAAGTGAGGTTAAGTAGGTTTTGAGTCCTCGCTTCTCTTTGTAATTCAATTTTTCTTATTAATAAAATTACGTGTCTGAGGACACTTCGTCAACAGGGCACTATTACAGTGCTATGAGTTTGCTCACTAACACACCAAATAACAAGATTAGCGATGACAAAGATAACAAAGAACTATGCTAAGTAGCTTAACCATATTTCACTGTGAAAATAACATAAATTGCTCTAAGAAAGTAGATTGCATAATTAGAAAGGACAATTATAGCCTAACTAATGATTGTCGCTCATGCTCACAAATAGAGCAAAGACTCATATCTAAGTTGCACGAAACAAGAATGCCTAGAAATGTGACCCCCCCAAATTGGGTATGTGGGGGAAACACAATATATATAAATAACACATCATCTTGCAAGAAAATAAGAATGATACACATAAATGACATTTTAAGAGATCCATGTTGATATTAACTCTCATAAATGATTACATGGTGCAAAATCCCATAGCTTGGTGGTCTTGGCTCTTGACTAATGCCAATACCATACCTGCATACATGATGAAATCAAGTGAAAATACTACAATCCTGCCAACCCTTAAAGCTCCTCAAAGCTCAATCCCATATCCCTATTTTGTCTTAAAGGGTTTGTTACCACACAAACCCTCACTTATAGAGATAAAGTCCTAAAAGCTCCAGTGAGACTTTGGAGGAACTAAGAAGGAAGGCCATTGTCACCTCACCAACCTTCTTCTGCACTCTAGGCCAACTCTCCTCCGGCTCAAGGGGGGCTTCCATAGGATAAGATTGTTGGAAGTTTAGGCTATGTAGTGCAAGGTGTTATGAAGAGTAAATTCCAACAAAATATATTTGAAAAAAGTTAAGGAAATAAAGTGGATGATGAAATGGAGATTAATGTCTTATCCATAGGGTGAATGGGGTCATAAGAAAACTCAAATGGGAGGCTATACCAATGGTGGAAAGAGGTACAATATGGCTAAGATGTACAAGCTAATTGCAATGAGGTACAATATGGCTAAGATGTACAAGCTAATTGCAATCTTCCCTTGCTGTCCCAAATTGTAAAAATAAATCTAAGGATATTACAAGTGTAGATAACATCCAATACTTAAAGGAGACTATAGCTATTAGGAATTATGTTAATGTGTATTCATCCATGAGTAGAGAAGATAATACATCCATAAACAAAATTCCAATGATAACATAAATGGAAAATGGAATATGTATACCAAATTCTTACTCCTAACACAGATGTCTAGATACTTCAACAATAAATGAAATTGCAACAAAAATTTGAAATATTTCCTCACCTACAAGATATTGTGTTGATCCTCCTAGCACATCCAAAATATATCTCATTAAAATCTAAGGGATTTCTCCCAAATCCCACCATTACCAAATGAAAGAAAGAGCAATTCTTTATATAGGATTTATATTCAACTCTCTTCTACAACAAAATAATATTTTCCTTATTTTGTTCTCCAAAGAAAACATTAGAAAACGCTAGAAAATATTACAATAATCTCTAAGTGGGTGAATGCAACACCCTAGTTTTAATCCCCATGAATTGTAATTGTACATATATGTTATATAGGCCAGTGATCTGGATAGTATGGCCAAGGGCCAATCTATGTATATATTGTATCAAAGATATTAATAAAAACACATCGCTAGCTGCGATATGAGAGGGATGATAACAATGGGGGGCTATGACTCCATGAGAGAAAAATGACTTATTCCTTTGGTCGAATCCACTGTCTGGTCGACTAGCTCGACTTGTCTTATAGTCAATTAAACTATTGCCTTGGTTGACCAAAGTATAAAGTCATATTATTTTATTATAAATTATATGTGAGAGGGGCTTAAGGGTGTTAATGGGGCCAAATTCTGATTTATATATTATTTTATTGACCTTTTACCTTAAAGTATGAAAAAGGACAAATCATTATGGGAATGCATGCCAAGGAGCTAGGCATAGTTTCTTGGGTGCTAAGTGGCAAGATGAGAAAATGCATACTAGTTCCTGGGTTTGGGACTCCGATGATCATTCCATCATTCTACATGTTCATTGCTTGGACTCTATTCACTCACATTGGTTATGCGTGGAGTACACCATTCATCTGTACGGAATTAGAATGTTATGTATGTGATGTAAGGTTGGGGATGCTTGTCACATATGTCTGATATGAAATCACCTGTAAGCATGAGCATGGGATTGTTGTGATTAAGACTTCATAGGAAGTTGGATTTTTTGGAGCCTCTAGCATTGAGATTCCTGGACAGTCTGCATTGGATCCCTAGATGTTAAGAATTGAGCACAAGCATAACGAGACAAGAAATGGTGGAAAAGGCCTTAAGCCATTATGATGCACATTGTATTGATCTCAAGATATTAATTTATAGTACATGGATAGACCATATCTAGATCTAGATCTAGATCTCATTGAAAACTCATCAATGGATCATGACAACACCTTATGAATAGATGAGGTTTACAACTCATATCAATGTGCTCTCGGACTTTGTGAGTGTCTAGGGACTCACAGTCTAACATTCCCCCCCTCAATCACAAGTTTGAATAATTGTACTAGTAACAAAACAATAATTGGTGTCATCTTCAATCTGAAACTTTTGAATTGAGCTTGGATGAAGATATGCCTGAAAAACCACCAATATCTAAATAGTACATCTGGAAGTGAATAGCTACCATGTTTGAACATTCCCAATCTTTTGATTTGAGGAGACCAGTTGTCATGCTGGAATTCCCAAATGTAGATTGATTTTTATGAATGATAGTACTTCAAATTTTGAAGCCTGAATATCATTATTGATATATGATATCCCCCCCTGTCAGGTGCAAGGTGAGAAGTTTGTTGAAGTTTATTGAGAGGATCCAAGCTTGAGCTTTTGGATTGTTTATGTTCTTCAATAATTCATGGTTGAATGGATCCAAGCTTCAACTTTGGATTCTTCATGTGGTGGTTTTAGGTTACCGCTAACCAATTTGATTTGACCAATGCAGTGGTTTTGGATTACCACTAACCATTTTCACTGATATTTGAGCAATATGGTGGTTTTGGATTACCACTAACCATCTTCACTCCCCCCCTGAAGGTTTACGAGAGTATATTTTTCATTAATGTGATCCCCCTCTTGAAGATGGTACAAGTCAAAGTGGGCATGTGGAAAGAACCCATGTTATCTCATCCCGTGAGGGGCATGCTTGAAAGCTACACCATAAGGGGACCACTTTGGAATTTGTACCATGTTGAGTTCATCACTGTACAACCCCCTTGAAGCATGGAGAGTACCATCTTTGATGCATGTTTGAATTTTAGAGAACATATAAAATTGGATCTTGATCATCACCAAAATCATTTGAAAAAGTTTTCATTTCTCCATGTTGTTGTGGATTTATTCCATGTAGTTGTGGCTTTACCTCTGTCTTGATTAGATGGTAAGAATTATGTAGCTTGTTTACTTGTTTATTCCATTTCCATGAAGCTATCCATCCATAATTAATTGTTTGCTTAACATTTTTCTTCTTGTGACATTTTTCTGAGAGGTGATTTGTCTTCCCACAATGAAGACAAGGGTGAAGATCAAAACACTATATCTCCAAGTGAGCAACTCTATCACAAAGTTGGCACTTATTATCAAGTTTCTTCACATCTTCAAGAAATCTTGCACTCACAAATTGAATTGGTTTGGAGTAGTATGGGATATATGTTACAACAAATTTTGCCTCACCCCATGCAACTTGCTTGGATGTCCTTTCCATTTCCCTATGTAGACTTGAAGTCCCCTTTTGTACCTTCTAGAGCAAAAAAAGCACATTTTTCCACATATACGTGCCCTACTAGTTAGACAACAAGCATATACGCAGGTTGCTCCACTACAGCCAACGTATATCGGGTTTGGTGCTCAAAATTAAAAATTATGGCGGGTTTCCATGTCACGTCACGAGATCCATGATCCTTGACCTTCCATATACTAGAAACGCTCCAACTCGACCCTTCAGTTCCATGTAAAGGCTATAAATTGAGCCATATCCAAGCCTTGTGGAAGAGAATTCAACTTTTGAGAGTAAAGATACTCTGGAGAAATTTCACTTCATATTGAGTCTGCATCCCTTTATCCTTGAAAGTTGTTCCTTTTTTGTGATGGAGAACCTCATTGTCTCCTTTATATGGGCTTGCCTTTGGTGGAGGATTGAAGTGGTGGAGGCCCATATGGAGGGACTTAATTTCTCGGTTCTGATATGTGTCGTTACAGAAGTTTGTCACCTATATACTTCTGTTGCTTATTTTAATAGAAATACTCTTTTCTCGTCGAATTGATATCTTGCAAATATTTGAATTATTATTTCGTGGACGTATTTGTCATGTATGCTAATGGATTATGCTAATCTATATGCTAACATTATATATTATCACCAT
>CBVK0100441988.1:1677-17844 GCA_900067695.1 Picea abies | reverse complement strand
ACGGTGCAAGAGCATTGGAGCAAATCTTGGAACAACAGAGATATAAGGAAAGTGTTCATAAGGTATGTCCATAATCCTTACTTCTTAGTTCATTCAATAGGCTAGATCTAGGGAAAGTGTATTATTCTGTCCTGTTTTGTTCTAGATCCAGGTGGATCTAGGGAGATCGGTTTGTGTCCGCACTCACAGATTTATCCTGAAACACTTACCCTCCGGACTCCCAAAACATAAAGGGTCTCCTTTTAATCCCTTTTCAGACCCTCTAAACATGAAAAGATTGCCGAGCGATCTTGTGATCTTTCACGCTCGTTAAACTGAAATTTGAAGTCACGTCTGTCCGACGGTAGTTTACCCCTTTTTCGGTCCGGATGGTCAAATGTATGAATAAAGGTATACTCTATTGAATTCCAATTCTTTAGAAGAGTATCGTCAGGTAAGATTTTATTCCTTTTTCGGGCCCGAGGGACTAAATTAACGAAAAAGAAACCCCCCCGGAGTCCATAGTTAAACTCTTTTCAGACTCCCTAAAATTGAAAAGATCGCCGAGTGACCTTATTCTTTCACACTCATTAAAATGGTCCAGAAGAACATTCCTGACGAAGTCCATAGTTAAGATTTTTTCAGACTCCTTAAAATTGAAAAAATAGCCGAGTGATCTTGTCCTTGTCACACTCGTTAAAATGGTTTTGAATTGACGTCTAATCGGTGCTAGTTTACCCCTTTTTCGAACCGACTAGACTATTGTCAAAAAAGGTACCCCAATGGAGTTTCCTTTTATGTTTTTTCAGACTCTCTAAATATGAAAAATCACCGAGCTTCCCTTTTTTGGGCTCATTAAACTTACATCAAAGGACGTTACCATTGTGTGTTCTATCAACCACATTTGCATCCTTTACCCATTAGCCTAGTAACAGTTTGCGTTTGCGTCTTAACACCTTTGGCCACTGGAGGATTTTTCCAAGTATCATTTCCCTAGAACATCAGTCTTTTCCTTGTGCCTTGAGTTTGTATGTTTGATGTACTCGTTCCTCCATTGTAACGTAATATTCCTTTATTCTTTTTCAAAATCATCAAAAAAGAACAAAAAAATCAAATATACCCCAAAAAGAGGATGGGAAAAGTATTTTCTTTATTGGCAACATCATGAGTCGCCCTTGGATAAAGCACATCTGTCCATTTGATTCATCAGACTATGGGATGTAGTACGACCTTAGGAATCTTTGCTCGTTATATAGAGTTGTGTCCTCCACCGTTTGGTTACTCTTTCAAACATATGGAGAGTTTGTGTTGCCTCCTGCTTTGTAGACTTATGATTAACAGATATGTTGCCTGAATCTTATCAATTGTCGTGCTATTATCCAAGGGGAGTTTGTCACTAAGCTTGAGTCGGCCCCTCTGCAATATGTCTCTTGTCCGCATACCCGGCCATCTTGAACGTCCAATCAAGTCTTTGTTCGAAATCACTGAAGCCTTCAGTCCGATCATCAAGATTATCAAGTCCATAACTGGCGAGCCGTCAAAGACCTCTGGGTAATGCAGTCGTACACTCATATTACAATCCTACCTGAGTTTTAGAATATTTTGAAGTTGTTTCTCGAGCTCTGAAGTACAACCATCAGGCCGAATCAGCTTCTGGGAGATGGATACTTTATATGTATATCTTTCTGATTTCGAGATGTAGCTCCACTGTGTATTATTCGTGGCTACTCTTCATAGTTGTTTGACATGGATCTACAATGTATTTGATTGGTATCCATGGTTCTATTTTATCCCGACCATGGGTATGCCCGCCTCGGTGAGACATTTGTTATTTTGCAGACGGCACCTCCTGATTCCTGATTCTTGGGCTCCCTCGTTCAGCATATCAGTACAGATTGGTAAAGAATTGGTAATGTATTTTGGCCATCAGATGCTCTTCTAACCTCACACATTAGGGGGCATCTATTATAAACCTAAATTGCACCACACATGCTTACTTGGCATCAGGCCAACTCATGTCCCTTCCTTGCCAAAGCCATGCTGAGGAACCTCTTTGAAAATCCTTTTGAGTTAAGTCAAACACGCCCTAACTCACTACTGCATGCGTTGGAACGCTGGCAGTCTTACTACTGCACGCGTTGGAATGCTGGCAGGCCTACTACAGCCCACGTTTACCTAACAAAGCACAAAAACAGGAAAGTTACCAACAGGACAAAAAGCTATGGGTCAATTAACTGAAACTCCCAGCCATGCATGGCCGAGAGTTCATCCAAAACCCTAGCTCCTTCTAGCATATAAAAGAAGGGGTAGGGGTACTATTTGGAGAAGGAAAAAGATAGCGAAGAAACTCTGCCCAATTGCCGAATCCATTTGTCCCAACCCTTTAGCCTTTCCTAAAGCTTAAGGAGAATTAAAGCAAAGCAGTTGGAGGACAAAGAAGAGGAGGAGCCCAGGATCAGGATCAAGGAACGATGGCCGGTCTCAACGTTGATTGTAAGTTGATTCATCTTGAAAATAATAAAGAATACTTTTCCTGTCCCAATGCATGAGTTATATATGTTTTATTCGATTTATGCTTAATCTCTAACCCTCAAGTAGAAAAATAACATGCATGCGTAGTGTTTTGTCTTGATTACAAGATTGTCTTTGGAAGGAGCAGCGTAAGCAAGCAGACAAAAGCGCAACGAAGGATCTACACCAAACATCAGTAAAAAGGTTAGTAGGTCCTTTCCATGCTTGTGTGTGAAAAAGGGGTTTGAGTTTTGGGGTGATAGTTTAAAAGTGATTTCTTTAAGGTCATGATCTGCATGCAAGCCTAACCCTAGCTTGCTAGTCCGTAGGGTATTATTTCCCAACAACATTCCCCCGACAAAGTAAAATTTCATAGGAATGTCAATGACATGTTATATTTTGATTATCTGGGCTTGGCACTAAAAGTTGCAAGGTTAACAACATACACATCAAAACTAGATGGACAAATGAAACAGGAAAAATTGTCCAGCAAAGCCTAGATGACACAGGTGACAAAACTAGAGTCTGAAGATCCCCAGGGGTTGAAATCTTCTTTGGATGAAAAGCACAAGATGATCCAAAGTCTAAAGAAAAGGCTAAATATGTCACCTACAAATCATCCACAAACAACATAATTGACTGCATTGGAATAAGAGAAAGAAATATTCATACAAGAGGCACTCGATTACAAGAACTACTACAATTGGAGAAAGAGAAAGAGCATTGGTCACTGGTGCAGGCAACAACATCAGACATGGCAGTCATTATACCTGCAAATATAGAGGCTAGATCAAGCACTAAGGGGTTAGTCCAAGCTATGTCCCAAGTAAGCTTAAAAACAAGTGAGATCAATAATCTCAAAGAGAACATGGAAAAGATGAAGTAGGAGATGAAAGTGAAGGATGAAAAGATAGCTCAACTCCACAGAGAAAATCAAGATTTGCAGGAGAGAGTGAACACGCTAAAAACCAGGTTAAAGGGCAAGACGTTATTGCAGGGAGCCAAACATGTAATTTGGGATGCTATTGCTGCGAAGATTGCTAAATTCAGGGTTTATCTGAATTTTATCGACAAGAAAGATAACATGGTTGTTATAGCTCGGAATAAATGCGCTGTTGTAAATGAAATATTAGCAAAGAAGCCCTCGGAGTGGGCCCAAAACACTATTGATTTATTGAATGTTTTACCAACTAATAAAATTCAAACCATTGGTGTGAAAGATAGGACCGCGTTGATCATTTCAGCCAGGAGGATCATTGCTAAGCACAACTTACTCGGATCAGTCCAGAACAAAGCTATGCAAATGGAATACAACATACAAGAGTTTAAAGACGCTTTTGAAGATTTGTTCGTCAAAGGCCTTCCATCATTTTGGGATGGTAAAGGCTCATTATACAATCAAGAAGACTATCACTCTCTCCTCATGCAATGCAGAATGGACCATTCTAAGTTCGAGGATATGGAAGAAAGTCTGAAAGGTCCAAGTCTGGTAGAGTATTTGGCTACAGATTTCAAAATTTTAAACAAGTTTAAAATAGTGAAGGTCAGCATGCCAGCTATGTCCTATGCTACATGCAATGACTTAGAAATTCTGATTAAAGAGATGATGGATTACAGAATCCCCTCTGATCCACAATGGAAAGAAATTGTGCATTTGGGTAAGACAAAGTGCAACGTCCCCGGAACCAACAGATAATATCCAGGTGTCACCAGTTTTGCAGATCCGATGGGAGCTCAGAGCGAGATAGATGATGCAGAAGAAGTCAGACAGTCAGAGAAATTGTTCATGATTTTGAAATGTTTTCTTTTTGCTAATTATTGTAAATCGTTTCGTATACCGAAATTGTTAGTCGACGCTGTTAGAGAAGCTGAAACGTTTCAATTTCAATTGTTTTTTATCAAATTGTATAAGTACTAAGAGACTTGAATTGATTAAAGTTGGCAGAAGTGCAGAGCACCTTTTTGGTTGTATCAAACTCTATTTGTAAATTTTCTGAATCTGAATTGAATATAAATGCAGAATATTTTGAAGTCTCTATGAAAATATTCTAATGGGTGGTGATATGAGCTTTGTTTCCCTTCATCGTATGTATTTCCTGTAACCTGTCATTTCATTTACATTTTCTTCTATTTAAATTGGAGATTTTAAAGGTCCATAATTCGTCTTGTGATGCTCTTGGCTTAAGCAATTTAAATTATGTGATTGTCTTCTTAAATTATTCAGAATTCATTTCAGTAATGCTCTGATGCAGTTATTTGTTCTCTTTATCTTCCTACACCCCTTTTAAATTTAAGAATAACTCAGATTGATCGCCTTATTTATCCTTTGTCCTCTAGAGAGTTCTATCAGTAGATGCATTGTTTTTGTTCACTTTCAAAATTTTGACTCCATAGCCCATAGTGTTCCTCCCCTTCTTTGCCAACAACTTTATTAAAAACCCCCAAAATAAACCAAATCTAGCCATCGATTTCCATAGATATATCAAGTGACACGAGAGAGCCCTCTCTGAGTTGAGAAGGTTAATGCCTCATCTCTAAAGCTGGTTGAAACAGTTACCTCTGTCGTTTGTCTATTCAACCAGACAAAATTTACAGAGTGCTAACATTCTGGCGCTGTTGCCAGGGACAAAATTGAAAAAATCTTCCCTGGGAAAACGATTTAAATCTTTTGTTTGATCCCTGAGGGTGATAGTGGATCAAATACCTTATTGGCTGAGACTATTTTTACCCTAGCAACTTCGTTATTCAGTGACCAGTTTCACCACACCTTATGAGATAGAAGTCCCGGCTCCTAAGAAAGTTCACACCAGAAGAAATCCAGACCTATAAGCTGCAATCCCCGTGTCTGACCCTGAAAAGATTGTACATAGAAGAAAATAAAGACTTGTAACCCCAGTATTGCATCTAGAACAATATCTATCCTTGCCCAGAGATAGAGCGACTAGCATCGAAGACCTTGAGTTTGACGTGAAATTTGAACAATCCTTATTCAGAACTAAGTCTGAATCTTGTTTAGGCGAGACTATCTTTGACGAGAAGAGATTTCAAGATATGGTTTTAGCTACATCTGTTAAGCCTATAGTGACCCCTGCTCAGAACCAATGTCCACTTCGACCCCTCACAACAGCTATGATAGCCATATTTGTGCCCCTCATACTGCCCACTCAAGTACATGACCTGCCTCAATATTACAATCTAAGGATTAAACTATATGATGCCAAAGGTAACATATCATCTAAAAAACATTTAGACTAGTTTAATGATTTCGTAGACTTGGAAGAAGTAGACTACGAAGATGTGAAGATGTGACTGTTTACAAAAAACCTTGCCGGAGACATGAGGAAGTGGTTCAGAGCCCTTCCGACGGGGAGTATTCTAAATTTTGAAGCCTTTGAGACAAGATTCCTTGCAAAGTGGGGGGACAAGAAAAATCCCTTTCAGTTGTTGACCCAGTATAAAAATATGAATAGATCACCTGATGAGACAGCGTAGGAGTTTTCAACTAGATTCATGATGGTGTATAATGCCATTCCTGATGAAGTAACCCCCCCCCGATTCTTTCGAAAGTGACTTTGCTTTATTATTAAGAGAACAAAGGTCCACCACTTTGGATGATATGACGACTGATGCTATAGAAGTAGAAGTGAACCTAATGGCTTCAGGGAAGATAAAAACTAATGTTGGTAGAGACACAAACATAGTTCAAGACAAAGCACAACTTTCAACATCTCAAACATTAGAGGATCGATTCGAAGCAATGATGAGAAACATGGAGCAGATGATGGAAAGGATGGCTCTAGGAAATAGGCCCAACCCCAAAGACCAAGCAGATGGTCTACCCATAAATCTGACAAGACCAACTATTCCACAGATTAGGCAAAGAAATCAAGCAAATCAAGCAAATCAAGCAGATCCAACAAATTTGGGAAACCAGGCGAATTAGGGAAACTAGGTAAATCAGGGAAACTAAGGGAATCAAGGGGAACAACAAATCATGCCTCCTTTACAAAATAATCATGTAAATGAAGGTTATGATGGCTATTTCGAAGATAACATGAACTGTTGTGATGATAAAGAAACATAGATATTTTTTACCAAAGAAGAACATGACCAGTTCGTGGACGCAAGTAAAATATTTCCGCAAGATGATGAGGAGAGGGTATCAGTGGAAAAGGAATATTATGAGACCAGACTACAAAATAACATCATGCAATTCCAAAGCCAATATAACCTCCAGAATAAAAAATTACCTCAAAACCCTCCCAAAGGTAATCCCCCAAAGGGGAATCTCTCCAAATAAGCTCAAAACAATGTACCTTCTTCTAGTAAGACCAAGAAAGATTCTACCGCAAAAGATTCAACTGCGAAGGACTCCACTGTGAAAGATGTTGTTGCAAAAGATACTGTGGAAAAGGGGAAGCAGAAAGAAGAACCTTAGAAAAAATTATTGACAATAAGAGAAACAATCACCAAAGAGGTAGAAAGGACCTCATCATCTTTTGATTTAGAGATTGAAATGGATAAGATAAAAATTTCGGTACCGTTTAATGAATTGATCAGGAACAATGAATATAGAAATCATATCATCAAGATGCTTAAAATGGGACAGACCTATGATACCCTAAACATACAAGATGATCACCCAACTATCCTATTTGGCCCAAGAGTGGAAGAGGGTGGTGAAAACGAAGAAGTCCCTCCCTTTTATGTCAGTTTGAAAATCCATGACATGATTCTACACAATGCTATACTGGATTTTGGAGCATCACACAACCTAATGCCAAAGGTAGTCATGGACCAATTAGGTCTCAATGTCACAAGACCTTACAAAGATCTGTTCTCCTTCGATTCAAGAAAGGTAAGATGCCTTGGCATGATCAAAGACATGGTCATCTCTTTGGCACAAATTCCAGCAAGGAACATGGTGATGGACATAGTGGTTGTTGTTATCACTCCAAAATTTGGTATGTTGTTGTCTAGATCATGGGCTGCAAAATTGAAGGGAACCCTCCATATGGACATGTCTTATGCTACTATTCCTGTCTTTGGTCAGGACAAAAGATTGTATAGGGAGGTTTTGTTTAAATATATGGTCAACAATAAATCACAGCCTAGCAATCATCCTATATATTCAGTGGAGACTGAATTAGAATCTTCCATCTTCTTCAATGACCTGTGCTCCGAAGAAGAAGAAACATAAGTCGTTTTAGTTGACAAGGATGAGCTTAAGGGGAGAATGGAAGAACTTTTAGAGCCACAAGATAACGCAAACGACCAGTTGTGGAAGATGAATTTTGATGGAGCTGCCTATAGAGAAGGAGATGGAGCTGGCGTATAGATCAACCATCCCGAAGGAGATGTGGAATTGTGTTCCTACAAACTTGTTTTTGAATGCACTAATAATATGGCCGAATATGAAGCGTTGATATTGGGATTGAAAGTTTTAGAAGAACTAGGTGCCAAAAGAATTGTTGTGCATGGAGATTCTGAGTTAATTATAAATCAAATCAAGGGCATCTACCAAGAAAAAAAGCCCAGATTGAGGGTTTATAGGAATCTGGTGCTGGAACTCCTCAAGAAATTTGAAGAATGCAATTTATCGGCCATCCCAACAGAGTAGAATCAGATTGCTGATGCTCTGGCCACTTCTGCAACAGTTTTTAAAGTCCCTATCTTCCCTGAAAAAAGATACAAGGTAGAAGTAAAGTATAGGCCAACAATACCAGACAATATGAACCACTAACAGGTTTTCAAAAATGACAAGTAGATAGAAAGCTTCCTAAAAAAGGAGAACGAGTTTGAGAATTTGAACATTGATGATGAATGTTGAGATGATGAGGTAGATGTAGATGCTTTCACGAAAGAAGGATATTTCGACAATCAGATCGCTGGTAGAGATATCGTGCAACTGAAGAGTAATATCATCCCCAAGGGTCTGGTGCCATTAGAGAAACTCTTCGATAACAATGACGTAGCCAGAAGCCCAAAGATCACAGTAAATGAAGGGAACGTAGAAGATTGCAATATCGGAACTCCAGAAGACCCAAAGATCATGAAACTGTCCATGAAGCTCAACCCTCAAATCATAGAGAGTTATGTCAAATTAATGAAAAAATTCCCTGATGTTTTTTCTTGGAGCTATGATGATCTAAAATTCTATGATACCAGTATAATCTAGCATGTTATCCCAATTAAAGAAGACCACAAGCCATTCAAACAAAAATTAAGAAGAATAAATCCTCTGTTGTTACCATTGATAGAGAAAGAAGTGAAAAAATTGTTTGAAGCAAAGATCATAGTGTCCTTGAGGTTCTCCAAATGGGTAGCCAATCTAGTACCAGTTAGAAAAAAGAGTGGAGAAATCAGGTTGTGTGTCGACTTCAGGAACCTAAATAAAGTATCCCTTAAAGACAACTACCCATTGCCTAAAATGGATCACATTTTACAGAAGGTGGTAGGCTCCTAAAAGATGTCAATGTTAAATGGTTTCTCGGGATACAATCAGATCATGGTACGTCCTGACGATCAAGAAAAGACAACATTCACCACACCTTGGGGAACATTTATGTATGTTAAAATGCCATTTGGACTCATGAATGTAGGGGCAACATTTCAGAGGGCCATGGATATCGCTTTTGTAGATGAAAAGGATAAATTTATTGTTATATATCTGGATGACATTACGGTATATTCTGCCTCAGATGAAGAACACATCAAGCATCTCGGGAGGGCATTTGAAAAGTGCAGAAAGTTTGGCATATCCTTGAATCCGAAAAAGTCAAATTTTTCCATGGAAGAGGGAAAACTCTTAGGGAATTTTATTTCAAAGGAAGGGATAAAGATAGACCCCAACATAGTGGAGGGCATCCTAAATATTGGCATACCCAGAAGCAAAAAGGAGGTACAATATTTCCTGGGCAAGGTAAATTTTTCGAGGAGATTAATTCCTAATTTAGCTGAAATCATAAAACATATTACCAACATGTTAAAGAAGGGAAATGAAATCAAGTGGGTCACTCAGGCTAGAAAATCCTTTGAAGACATCAAGGTAGCATTAACAAAGGCTCTTGTGCTAGCCAGTCCAAATTTTGAGAAAGATTTCATACTATTCTCTTTCGCTTATGAGCATACAATTGCAGGAGTATTACTTCAAAAGGATGAACAAAAATTCAAGAAGCCTATAGAATACTACAATAAGACATTGAGAGATGCTCCTCTTAAATATGACATCATGGAGAAACAGGTGTATGCTTTGGTCAAAGCATTGAAGGAATTCAGGGTTTATATTCTACATTCACATACCACTGCTTATGTCCCAAGCAGCTCAGTAAAAGACATCTTGACACAACCTGATCCTGAAGGAAAGAGAGGAAAATGGATTGCAGTACTGTTAGAGTATGACCTTGAAATCAAACCCATGAAATTGATCAAAGGACAATGACTTGCTAGACTGATGGCGCAAACAAATTGTGAACTCCTGGGAATAAATTTCACTGAAGGTATATCAGAGAATACAACAGATCAAGAAAAGGTGTCTCCACGAGTATCTCAGAAATTTCTTGACTCTACACGGTATGCATATATTATCTTTGTGTTAAACAATCTACAAGATCCACCTGAGTATAGAAAAATAAAGGCCAGATTCCTAAAAATGAAAGTCACAAAAGTTTATATAGTAAATGAATTACTGTATTGGAAGGACCCGAGACAGATTTTGTTGAGTTGTTTGATAGAAGAAGAAGCGGAAAAGAGCATCAAAGAGTTCCATAAATGCGACTGTGGAGGTCACCATTATTGGAAGACGACTATGCACAAAATTTTGAGAGTCGGTTTCTACTGACCAAGTATTTTCCCTGATGTTTACAAAGAAGTGTCAAAGTTCCACGAATGTCAAATCTTCGATGGGAAAGAAAAATTGCAGTCTCTGCCGTTGAAACCCATTTAAGTAGAATCTCCTTCAGACAATGGGGCCTGGATTTTATAGAATAAATACACCCACAGTCCTCGACTCAACACAAATGGATCCTAACTACAATAGATTATTTTACTAAGTGGATTGAGGTTGTTCCTACCAGACAAGCTACGGACGATGTTATCATTCGATTCCTAGAAGACAATATCCTATCTAGATTCGGATGCCCAGTCAAGATTATAACAGACAATGCGGCGACCTTCAAATCTAAAAAGTTGGAAAAATTCTGCAGTGATTACAACATTACCCTTGGCCATTCTACGTCATACTACCCGCAAGGAAATGGAATGGCTGAGTTTTTAAACAAAAGCTTGGTCAGGATCATCAAAAAATTGTTGTTGGAGAATAAAAAAGCGTGGCACAAAAATCTCATTCATGCACTATGGGATAAAAGGATATCCTCGAAGAGATCTATTGCCACATCTCCTTTCCAGATCATTTATGGTACATAAGATATCTTTCCTACTGCATTGGGATTGTCGGTGATGAAGTTGTTACAGGAGAAAGAAGTGGAAACAAATGCCAGTCGGAGAAGGGAGGATGAACTCATCAACGTACAACGGACCAGAGAAAGGGCCTTCAATAATGCCCAGTTACATCAAGACAAGATCAAAGAAGCTTTCGATAGACGTACCAAAGTAGATGACTTCCAACTCAGAGATTGGGTACTAAGATGGGATGCCAGTAACGAAGATAAAGGTAAACATGGGAAATTTGATCACCTGTGGTTGGGCCCATTTAAAATTACATCTTACCATGGGAGCAATGCCTATTTGTTGGAAGAGAGTGATGGAAAACTCACCGGAGGAGGGCTTGTGAATGTCAAGTTCCTCAAGCATTATGTTGTTTGAAAAATCATCACCCCACCATTCATTGTACATAGTCGCTTTGTATTTTTTCTTTACGTATGAAAGACGAAATAAAAACAACATGGTTGAAGCTCGAGGTGAAGGCCATGAGATGTGATGAGTAGGTTTTGAGTTTGTGAATAAAGGTGAAAGGATTCATATCACACACATGGGATTACAACCCAATGGGTAGGCACTTAATCTACAATTCTGTGCTACCTTGCAGGGAGGATAGCATCCCCAGTTAGAGCCAATCTTATCACCATAATATTTTTTGGATGGTATCCGAGCTTAAAAAGCTTAGTGAAGGGTTATATTGCCACAGAGATATGATAGATCAGAGGGCCCCGCTATATCTAGCGACATACAAACAAAATAGAAGAGATGTAAAGAGAAAGACTCAACGGACTGTCGATCCTGAAAGCGGCCCAGATCAACGGTTGAGGTGCGTATCGGAGATTTAACTAACATGAAGGTTAAGCGATCGAGGGAAAGCTAGGGAAAATTGTCGTGGTTTCATTACGGGACGTGTAGCACCTGTAGAGGTACATTGGGGGAAAAAGCAGTCTGACTAATACCACTTCCTCCAACCCCCCGATGCCAAAGTCACCAAGAAAATGTGGACCATAGATCCCAAAGTATCCCAAATCAACAACTGAAGTTTATATCGGTGATTGAAACAACACGAAGATTAATCGATAGAGGGCGGGCCGGGGAAAACTACCATGGTTTAAATCATGGGTGCATGGCGCCCTCAGAGGCACCTCGGGGATAAAAGCGATTCACTTGAAACCGTTTTCTCCAACCCCCGATGCCAATAGATACCTATAAAAGGAGGAACCCCCTAACATTATTCTATGATAATTCGAAGCCTTCAAACGTTCGAAAACTTGGTGCAAATCTTATAGTCGAATTTCGAAGCTCAAAACCGAACCAGACTCGCGTTTTTCACCGCTTGACAGGTATTCTTCACCATGGCTACCAAACCTGTTGTTTTAACCATGAATGAACAAGAGATCTCCTCCAAGGAGGAAGCCCTAATTGATAGAGATTTTGACGTTTTTGACACAGAGATAACAGTCTCACTCGTTTTCGTGTCTAGATGGAATTTGTTGGACAATGTTGGAATGCGCATACCTTTCCTCAAAGCGGCTCAAGCATCCATCATCCCTTATGTTGTGGAAACAATCTTTCCATTCCTCGAATTTGTAAATTGGTGTGCAGAGAGGTATTCTCAGGGAGAAAGAGTCATTTTAAATAAATTAGGATCTGAAGTTCTATGTAAAGTAGATAGTCCATCACTCTGGCATGCTCTTAGTGTACCAAACGCTTCCCCCACAGTGTCAGATCCCTTCGAGGAATAAAGAATGATCACAATTTATAGAGAGTGTCCGCCCAAAGTTAAAACCTTATTTCTGCAGACCATAGTCAAGCCTGAACATCATTTAGAGAGTTTGTCGTTACCTTCCAATGTAAGCGTCATGATTGTCGAAGTCTAGTGGGCTTGTTCCATGCTAAGTCAAAATTTAGGGTTAGACAATGACAAGTTCATGGTAGAAGTCATGTTAGGTTTCTTGTTGGTTTATTTTCTGTCTGGTCAGTCAGTTTGTGTCAATTTTGATGAATTTATTGCAGATAATATACATCAACAATTGGTCAACTTCAGCTCATTGAGACACTTCAGATACTACACTCACTTGCTGAGGATGTTTCTGGAATCCAACAAAACCGAATTTCTTGAGACGACTTTTATTTTGACCGAGTGCAAAAGGATCACCATGCTCATCTTCATCAACAAGATTATGTCTAGGGTATATAGTATCTTTTTTGGTTCATATCTATCGATAGTTATGGAAGAGATGAAAATCTCATTACAGCCAAATCCAAAGAGAATGGTAGGAGATTGGATGTTGTTCACACAATCTACTGTGATTTGGGTATATGGATACCAGGAAGGACCTTATCTCTTACCAATTTTTCTGATGCCCAGGATCTTTGCTTTGGAATTCATAAGAAAAAGAATTATCTCAGAGACTGGACATTTTCTGAAAGCACACATGGCTTCTAATCTGAAATTTCCTTTCGTGGTAGGTCCCTTCGTGGTGAAGAGTAAGTCCTATTTGCCCCAGATTAAATCCAAGCTCAGTGAATTTGGTTTCACACAGTTGCAAGGGAGAAGATATGATCCCCATCAGATCATATCAAAGAGAAGATTGGCCAGTAGAAAAGGTCCCTATGAACATGAACATGTCAAAGGATTAAATGAGTTGATCAATCTAGAGACCTGTGCAGAAATGGAGGTCACCATACAACAAGATCAAACAAAACAAACAGAACCATCTCCTCAACCGATCCCAACACGCAAACCTTCCCCTAAGTTGGTTATCAAAGCTCCTAAAATGAGCGTTTACAATAAGAGGAGCAGTTAAGAAGCACTAAATACCAGTAGCCAGCAAGACACCCTCAAAAGGATGAAAATCACATCATCATCTCAAGTAGTTGACCTGGAAGAAGAAGAGCTCAAAGGGAAAACATGCATGGAAATGGTAGAGGCTACAACCAAGAACAAAGGAACCAATACAAAAAGTAGGCCACAAAACGAAAGCAGCACAAAGGTCTTCAGCAACAGGAAATACATATTTGGCCAGACACCTGGGGAAGTGTATCATTCCAAGGGAGATTTAATGAATTAGTATGCTATGAAAGGAAGTATGGAAAATAGTGAAATATGAGATATTTTACCTGAAGTAGAAAAGACTTCTCAGCATAAGGCTTCCTTACTCTTAGTCAGGGATGTGGAGAAAAAGACATTTAACATTGCAGTGGTTTTACCTGAAGTAGAAAAGACTTCTCAGCATAAGGCTTCCTTACTCTTAGTCAGGGATGTGGAGAAAAAGACATTTAACATTGCAGTGGCTAATGATGATAAGGTCTCTGAGATCAAAATGCTCTATGAAAACATTGTTGCCCCCGACAAAGTAAAATTTCATAGGAATGTCAATGACATGTTATATTCTGATTATCTAAGATTGGCACTAAAAGTTGCAAGGTTAAAAACATACACATCAAAACTAGATGGACAACTGAAACAAAAAAAAGTGTCCAACAAAGCCTGGATGCCACAGGTGAAAAAACTAGAGTCTAAAGGTCGCCAGGGGTTGAAATCTTCTTTGGATGAAAAGGACAAGATGATCCAAAGTCTAAAGAAAAGGCTGAAGATGTCACCTACAGATCATCCACAGACAACATAATTGACTGCATTGGAACAGGATAAAGAAATATTCAGACAAGAGGCACTTGATTACAAGGCTAAACTGCTGCAATTGGAGAAAGAGAAAGAGCATTGGTCACTGGCTCAGGAAACAACATCAGACATGGCAGTCATTATACCTGCAAATACAGAGGCTGGATCAAGCATTGAGGGGTTAGTCCAAGCTATGTCCCAGGTAAGCTTAAAAACATGTGAGATCAAGAATCTCAAATAGAACATGGAAAAGATGAAGAAGGAGATGAAAGTGAAGGATGAAAAGATAGCTCAACTCCACAGAGAAAATCAAGATTTGTAGAAGAGAGTGAGCAAGCTAAAAACTAGGTTAAAGGGAAAGACGTTATTGCAGGGAGCCAAACATGTAATTTGGGACGCTATTGTTGCATAGGTTGCTAAATTCAGGGTTTATCTGAATTTTATCGATGACAAAGATAACATGGTTGTTACAGCTTAGAACAAATGCATTGTTGTAAATGAAATATTAGCAAATAAGCCCTCAGAGTGGGCCCAAAATGCTATTGATTTACTGAATGTTGTACCAACTGCTGAACTTCAAACCATTAGTGTGAAATATAGGATCACGTTGATCATTTCAGCCAGGAGGATAATTTCTAAGCACAACTTACTCGGATCAGTCTGGAACAAAGATGTGCAAATGGAATACAACATACAGGAGTTTAAAGATGCTTTTGAAGATTTGTTCGTCAAAGGCCTTCCATCATTTTGGGATGGTAAAGGCTCATTATACAATCAAGAAGACTATCACTCTCTCCTCATGCAATGCAGAATGGACCATTCTAAGTTCGGGGATATGGAAGAAAGTCTGAAAGGTCCGAGTTTGGTAGAGTATTTGGCTACAGATCTCAAAATTTTAAACAAGTTTAAAACAATGAAGGTCAACATGCTAGCCATGTCCTATGCTACATGCATTGAATTAGAAAATCTGATTAAAGAGATGATGGATTAAAAAATCCCCTCTGATCCACAATGGAATGAAATCGTGCGGTTGGGTAAGGCAAAGTGCAACGTCCCAGAACCAACAAATGATCTCTAGGTGTCACAAGTTTTGCAGATCCAGCGGGAGCTCAAAGCGAGATAGATGGTGCAGAAGAAGTCAGACAGACAGAGAAATTGTTCATGATTTTGAAACATTTTCTTTTTGCTAATTATTGTAAATCGTTTCATATACTGAAACTATCAGTTGAAACTGTTACAGCAGCTGAAACGTTTCAGTTTCAATTGTTTTTTATCAAATTGTATAAGTACTAAGAGACTTGAATTGATTAATGTTGGCAGAATGTTAGGGTCCTAACCCGCACATAGGTAGAAAAATATATTCGGATGTAATAAAGGTCAATATTAATAAGGCCTTGCAATAAAATAGAATAAGAGGAAATTAAACAAGACCTCAACACCCAGCTTGAATCTATATTTTCAGCACTCTGCACCAAACTGCATATCCCTATAGATAACCCTTCCTCTTCCTCACCTCCACACACTGAAGGTGAACATTCCTCTCATTCCCATAAATTTTAGAACCATCACTTTCAACATGACCTATGCCTTCCGCGGGTGGATGTGACCAAATT
>CBVK0100441962.1:0-10803 GCA_900067695.1 Picea abies | reverse complement strand
ATAAAATATAATCACATGTGATGATATATTAAGATTTTAGTGGAGCCAAAAGAAATGCCATCCACATAATCACATGTGATGATATATTAAGATTTTAGTGGAGCCAAAAGAAATGTCATCTATAGATATTTGAATAAGCAATACTAATGAACTAGTTAGAAACAATAACTACAATTAACTTGAAAGAATGTTTAAATTGATCTTTCACCAAAATGTTGTTTTTTTGTCGAGGCAAAAGCCAAACATTATTTATGTTCCAACCATATGAAGTTGGTAATGCTTGTACATGCAATCACTCCAGTGGTATTTGGACCACAATTTATTTCATTGTCATTGGAAAACATTTAAGTAATCAAAATTTTTTCTTCACTTTTAGTCTCCACATGATGAGAGAGCATTATGAAGATGATCTTCGTGAATTTTAGGGGAAACATTATTTGAAAAATGTGCATGGCAATGAAAAAAGTTGTAATATAGAAGAAATAATATTTTGTGAATGATAAATGTGTATGATAATGGATATAGTACAAATTATTGTATAGTTACATTGTTGGAACATTCAAAGAAATAATATTTTTTGAATGAGAAATGTACACGATAACAAATATGCTACAAATTATTGTATATTTAAGAGGTTGGAACATTAGAATAAATAATATTTTGTGAATGAGAAATGTGCATGATAAATAATACGTTACAAATTATTGTATAGTTACAAAGTTAGAAGATAGAAGTGAAGGGTCAAAGTAATTAAAATGGTTGCTAGTGGCTTTTTGGTAAATGCATTAGGATGTATGAAACAAGTGAAGTTTAGGTGTATCACTTATCAAAATTATATTAATAGTTTGCAAATCTATTCATTTTTATCCAAACAACATACAAAAATCTCTTGTGTCATGGAAAACAACGAAATAAAGTTTATAAATGAATTAAAATTAAAGTTAAAACTTTTTACATTTTTACATATTTGTTTTGCATTCCAATATAATGGATGGAACATATAAAAATTGTTACCTAAACAAACTTGTAAACTTTTTTCTTAATAATATTTCATGTAGCCCGATATCTTAAGTGCCATGAAGAAACAATGCAATCAATTCTAAGAATGTCTTAAAAAAAAAATTCATGTTAAAACATTTTATAATCTCCACCTCTTCAATTTAGAGGAATTACACGTGACTTGTAAAACATATGAAAATGTCGTTACAAAGACATATGTTGTTGAATTACGTGTTTTGATAAGATTAGATATACCGTTTAAGTGCAATAATAAAATAATGTAATAAAACCTATAAATGGTTCAAACTCTTTCCTAATGGAAAAACATTTTGTAATGTATGTATCTAAACTTTATCCAAACTGCAATGCAATTTACAAAACACACACAAATTTATTGTTAAAAACAATATGACAACATTGAAATCAATTTTTAACAAGGTTTTCAAAAACTATCTAATATAAACCCAAATATTAAACAAAACCATCGAAAACCATGAGAGGTTTCAAGTGCGTCCCAAGAAAGATAAATGGATGCAATACAAGTCAACTAATATAGGCTCGTCAATGAGAGAGAAAATCACAAACAAATGGGCATATTATAGATATATGCAATTATTTGGGTGGGATAAAAGAAATATGACTTTCCCTTGTCTTCCTCTAATTTGTAGCCTTGTTTCTAGGGTGGCATGGGGGGGTGAATTGGTGGAAAGAGGGTGCATTGGAAGAAAAAGGATTTTTGCAATTTCAGTGTATGAAAAAATAGGCTAGAGAAGGAAATCATTTCCTAAGAAGAATGAGAAGGAAAAGTGGTATTTTATCCTAGAATTATAGCCACACAAACAATCATTCCAAATTTAACCAAGCAAATCCAAGCAAAGAAAAATCCAAACATCTATTTGCAACCTAACTTTTGATAGAAAGTGTCAAGAAAAAAAGGTGTTGAACAAGACAATGTGGTAATAAACACCATCAAACAATAAGAAAAAAAACAATGGCTTGAGCTAGAATATAATACAACATATGATATATATACAAAATATTCAAATGATTTCAATAACCATAGATATTATTATACACATTTACACATAGATAGCAAAAAAATATTTTAATAACATAGATAATATAAAACTCTTTTGATAATAGTAAAATTATGAATTTCATGTAATTACCATCTTTCAAATGGGTTGTGTATCATGTACACCTTTTAGAAGATAAATTATAACCACAATTCATCTAAAAGATACTTTCATTATGATACTCATAAAACTATTTTTTTGTAAAAATATAGTTATTTTCATTGTTATAGAGAATTTATTTTCCTTTGAGTCGCCCACAAAAAATTTGTTACTATAATCATAAACACCATTAAATTATTTCAAATTCAATCAACTTCTAATCAAATTGTTTTCAAGTTAATTTAATAATAAAAAATGACATTCATGTATCATACCTTTTTTTTTCTTTAAAAAATATTTTTTGTACTAAATGAACAAGTTTAATAACTAAAAATCACAATCAAAGGATTCATTAAGAATGTAATTCTAAAACTTGTTATCCCATCCGTCTTAGTTCAAAATACTTGCATGAGAATTTCAATGTCATTACATAAGCTCTCTTTATTCCTATATATTATGTATCTTCATAGTTGTCAAACATGGATTATCATAATTAATGGGATTTACATAGAGAGGGCCAAAACTAAATAGGGTCATGTTCCATCCTTATGGTGTAGTCTCATTATACTACCGATCCATAATTTATTTTGGATTGCATGAAAAAAAAACATAACTTCAAGGAATTATTTAAAATCAAGGAAATAAAAATTAATCTTTCAACTCAATAACTTTTATAACAAAATATGACATGTAGACCTATACCTATACCTATACTTAGAAATTTATTTCCCATGCATTTCCTTGCCATGCATTGTCTTGCCATGGTCTAGGTCATGGTATATGTCATGGTCTAGGTCATGGTAATGGTGTAGGTATAGTTAATGGTAATGGTGTAGGTCTAGGTCTTGATCTAGTTATAGGTCTAGCTCATGGTTTAGATCTAGTTCTAGGTCTATGTCATAGTTATTGTTTAGATCTAGGTCTATTTCCAACATGTCTCTGAATGGATTGAGGAGGTGAGTTGAAGCTCGCAATAAAACTATAATAGGGAATTGATGGATGAACCATTGCTTGAATGGATCCAGGGCACCGATTTTCAGTTAGTGGGGCCCCTCTATTGTCATTTTTTTCCCCAAAAGAGCATTTGTTGGAGGATCTCTAGAACTAGGGTTTTGCTCAGTGAGGCATAGTGCGATTTCTGATCAATAGGTATATTTTCAATAACACTGTGCCGATTGATTATGGGAAGTGTGGTAACATGGAAATTGGTCAAATAAATATCGAGGAGCTTATGAAACTTCGTTATGCTACTCGATTTGGATTTTATTCCCCCGAACCAAATCACCAACATGTCCCTAAATGGCTTGAGGAGGAGAGTTGTAACTCATGATAAAACTCTAAACAAGCCTCAGATGGATGAATCGTTACTTCCATTAAGCACAGGGCACTAGGTTTCAGCTAGTGGGTCCCCTCCATTGTCATTTTGTTTCCAGAAAAAAAAATTGTTGGAGGATATCCAGAACCACAGTTTTTCTCAACGAGGCACAATGCAATTTCTGAACAAGTGTTTGTTTTTCAAGAACACTATGTTGGGTGATTGTGGGTAGCATGGTCACTTGGGCCTTGGCCAAAGAAAAATTTGAGAGCTTATAGATATTTTTTAAGCCACTCGGTTTTTATTTTATGCCCCTAGACCAAAATACCAACATGTCCCTGAATGGTTTGAGGAGGAAAGTTGCAACTTGAAATAAAACTATAACCATGAATCTGATGGATGAAACATTGGTTTCATTGGATCTGGGGAACTGGGTCTCAACTAATGGGGATAATGGAAAACTACCACCAATGTCAGCCACAACAACAAAGTTTTCAACACTCTTTCACAGTCAATATTTGACTGCTTGTCTATCCTCGGATCAACACAAACATGCACTCAAGTTTTCCTATTTCTATAGCACTGAATTGTGCTCTGCCATATATAACTCTTCATGGAATTACCACTACACAGATATACCTTAGAATAGAAGCATCAACGAACAATGTTGACAAAAACAATTGTAGACAATTCTGCGCAAAATTCAACAAACAATGTGGGTGTTTCACAGGTTACTCTACACCCATAATCTTGCAACAAAACTAACTTGTTGCAGATATTTACAGGGTGTTCCGCTACACCAAATCATGACTATATGTTCCTTCGCAAATAAATACTCAAGAAATATTCTTTTAAATAGAATTTTAGAACTTATTGAGATTAATTGTTCACAGTATTCCTCCAATCACATAAAATCATCACTCTTCTAAGATAGCTTATATATAGAGTTTAAAAAATCCAAACATACAACGCGACACCACCACATGATTTGTTCTTTCTTTTATCAATGAAGGAGTAAATTTACACAGAAAATCTCATTCCTCCTTAGTCTCTTGGACCTGTGAAATCCACACTTTTACATATTCAAATCTCACACACTTGTTCCCCATGGCTCTTAGAAAGCATTCAATATATCTCAAGCCCTCAGATAGCTCACAAAGAAATGAATCTTTAGTTATCTTAACAAATTCCTAAACTAGATATTTGATCCTAATATTTAGAAACAAACTGAACACTTATGACAAACAACTCGATATCTAATAAAAAAATCTCAAACAAATTCCTTCTGAGAAATTTTGTAATTATTACTAATATAATAAAATCAATTAGGAACCCAACTCCCTTGGTAAATGTTTGTGACCCATGAGGTCAATCTTAAGATTTACTACAAGATTCTTCTGCATCAGACTTCCGGGGAAGAAAATAACTATTCATTAGGTCTTCATGGTCTCCTCCATAATTTGAAATTTCTATTGTTGTTATCCAATTAGCATCCTCTATTGTTTGACCTTTCCATTTGATCAAATATTGTAAATACTCCCTGCCTTTGGTTTTCCTTAATACCTTCTTATCCGATATTGCCTCAATTTCCTTTTGCACTACTCGAGGTAGCTGTTCCTTTCATTCTTCAGTATGATCTTGATCACTTTTAGGTTCATCTATTGAAACATCCTCTCTCTCCTTGAAGGGATACAAATCTACAACATTAAATATTGGAGAAATTTCAACACCAGTTGGAAATTCTATTCCATATGCATTAGAAGAAAAATTAATTAAAATTTTACATGGTCCAATATTTTTGAGATTTAGTTTGTTATAAGTCCCTACAAGAAACCTCTCTTTCCTCAAATATGCCATGACAAAATCACCAAAATCAAAATTCACTGATCTTCTCTTCATGTCTTTTTTTTTATATATATATTTGTGTTTGTTGTTTTTTAATTTCCGCTTGACCCTTTCCTCTGAGTATTGCATACTTACTGCAAAATCATCGCCATCAACACTTCTCAATTATTTTTTCAGCAAATTCTTCAACTCATACATGCCCATAGGATGCATTCCATACAAAATATGGAATGGATTCATCCTTGTGCTTGTATTTCATGAGTCATTATATGCAAACTCATCTTGAGCAAGCATATGATCCCACTGCCTAGGGTTCTCATTCACAAGGCTTCTGAAAATATTTCCCAGACTTCTATTTACTATGTCAGTTTGTCCATCAGTTTGTGGATGATAGGTTGCCCTAAAACTGAGATTAGTACCAATATTTTTCCATAAGGTTCTCCAAAAGTATCCCAAAAACCTAGTATCTCTGTCAGAAACTATACTTTTGGGTAGAACATACAACCTTACAACCTCTTTAAAGAAATCATTTTCAATATTTGTCGCATCACTAGTCTTGGTACAAGTAATGAAATGGTCCATTTTTAAAAATCTATCGACCATGACATAGATTGAATCATTACCTCTCTATGTTCTTGGAAATCCCAACATAAAATCCATACTCATTACATCCCATGGCATTCTTGGAGTGGTTGGTGGATGATACAAACTTTTATTTCGACTTCTTCCTTTAGCATGCTGACAAATTTTTCACTTATGGCCACAAAATTATTCACTTGATTCTGCATACTTGGCCAATAATAAAAACAATTTGCTTGAGAAAAGGTTATATCTTGTCCAAAATGCCCTGAAAGTCCTCTATTGTTCTTTTCTTTGATCATATATTCCCTCATTGAACACTTTGGTATGCACAATTTATTTTCTTGAACAACAATCCTTCCTGTAACATGTAGTCCAACCATTGACTTTTTCTACCAGCAACAGGATCTTCATAAGCAGCATAGGCATCCTTGAAATCAACATCATTTTGACACATTTCTTTTAAACCATCAAAGCCTAAAGTGTTCACTTGAAATTCTTGTAAAAGTATATTACTTCTACTCAAAGAATCAACAACCTTATTACTCTTACCACTTGTGTGTTTAATTACAAAGGTAAAATTCTGCAGAAATTGAACCCACTTGGCATGTATTTGATTCAATTTTGGTTAACTACTTATAAATTTTATCATTGCATGGTTGTCACTGTACAAAAAAAATTCCTTGGGCATGAGGTAATGTCTCGACTTCTTAAGTGCTTGAACAATTTCATAAAATCCCTTTTCATAAGAGGAATATTTTTGTTTTTCCTCATTTAATTTCTCACTAAAATATGTAACTGGTCTTTTCTCCTGACTTAAGACAACTCTTGTTTCAGTCCCACTAGCATCAGTCTCAACTTGAATATTTTATCAAAGCTCAACAAAGCTAACACAAGATTTTCAGTAATATTTTTCTTCAATAGTTTAAAATTTCTATCAGCTGCTTCAATCCACTTAAATCGTTGTTTTCTTTCTTTGATAGTTTCTACAATAGGTGCACATATCTCACTGAAACTTATGATGAAATTTCTATAAAAACTTGCAAATCCATGGAAACTTCTTACCACAAATACATTTCTTTGGGTTGGCTAATTCACAATTGCTTGAACCTTTTCTGGGTCCATCTTCAAACCTTCTTCGGATACTACAAACCCCAAATATATCATCTCCCTCTTCATAAAATTACATTTCTTCAAATTTATTATCAATTTATCCTTCTATAGGGTATTGAAAACCATCTTGAGATTATTTAAATGTTCCCCTTTTGTCCAGTTATTGATCAGAATGCCATCTATATATACTATCAAAACATTTCCAATAAATTCCATGAAGACCTCATTCATTAACCTCATAAATGTACTAGGAGCATTTGCGAGCCCAAAAGGCATCAATAACCATTCATACAGTCCACTATTAGTATTGAAAGCATTTTTCCTTTCATCCCCTTCTCTAATTCTAATTTGATGGTATCCACTCTTTAAATCAGTCTTTGAATTTTTTTTGAACCAATCAAATAATTTGTCAAATATCTATGCGAGACAATGGAAATTTTTACCTTGTGATGATTTTGTTGATTTCTCTAGTCATTGCCCATTCACCATCCTCCATCCTTCTTTTGGATAAGTACTACTGGTACAACACATGCTCTCAAACTCTTCTCACCAAACCTTTGTCTAACAACTCTCATACCTACCGTTTAATCTCTCGATTCTCTTGTGGGGTCATTTTGTAGGCTTCTTTATTAGGGAAACTTGCTCTTGGAATTAATTCAATATGATGGCCAATACTCCTTATAGGGGTAATGAATTTTGAAAATCATCAACTATAATATCAAAAAATGCATCCAACATAGATTTAACTTATGTAGGTAAATCATCCAATTTTGTACTAGTGTGTATTACCTTTGGCTTACCAATTAAAGAAAAATGTACCTCCTCTCTCTTCTTGACTCCTTGCAGCAACTTCTTCCCACTCTTCATTAGTACACTTTGACTAGCTTCTTCTGTGGCTCCTTCATCCTACAAAGGAAACAACGCATGCATGTGTTCATCATTTTCTAAAGAATAAGTGTTTCTCCTACCATCATGAATGGATTTTATATAACACTTCCATGGTATTCCGAACAACACAAGGAAAACATCCATAGGTATTACATCACATAATATTTCATCTTTGTAACTACCAATTTGAATTTCCCCCTTACATTTTTCATTGACCAAAACCTCATGTCCTTTTCGCAACCAGGAAACTTTATAGGGAGTGGGATGCACTATAGTTTTTAGTCCCAAATTTTATATTGTCTATTGGAGACACTGATCGCACTAAGAGGGGGTGCGGGGGGTGAATCTGTGTAGGGATATTTTTCACTTATTCTCACAAAAACTCATTAGTTAGCAATCAAAATTTACTCATCACTTAGTACTATCAATTCATAACTAGTTGTATGTAAACATATATTAGCAACATAGATCATCAATAAGAAATCACCACAAAGAACACAAATAACACAAGATGTATGTGAAATTTTTCTTTTTATTATGGACTACAATCTTTGCGATTTTATCAACAAAAAATGAATAGAGTATCAACTCCACAAGAGCACCAACTCCCAATGCAGGACTCACCTTACACAACTCAGCACCAAATGAGAAGAGGATTCAATCCTCAACAGATATCAATCTGTCAACAGGTACATGACCTATTAGTAGTGCATCACGTGTATGTACGTGCCCTACCAATACTGCAGCCTATGTATGTACGCGACTTATATGTACTGCACCATGCGTATGCCTCCTGAAGAAATAAGGTTTTCTCTCTCCATGAAAACTCATATCTTCTGCATCCTCTGTCACATTCACTTCTCCCCCTTTGGCATTGATGGCAATACCAACATTGATTTCAACACCAATCATTGATGGAAACATGTAGACATGGAACTTCTCATCATCAATAGTAATCTCAATCACATCAATGTGACTATCTCTCCCCATTTGACATCAATGGGAAAGGGTAGTTCTCTCCTTGGGGCTGCTCCCCCTTCCTAAACTGTCCTTGGGGTTGCTCCCCTTGTCTAGATTCCTTTGATCTCCCTTTGAATAATCTCTCCCTTTTTTAGCAATGGATATCACTCTGATGTAATGCTGAAAACATATTTCTCATTCTCCCCTTGTGATCATCGCTCACCGTGGAACCATGCCTTTGTGATCTTTCTCCAAGTATTTACCTTTTCATTTGATAAATATCTCCTTTTGGAATCATGGGAAGAAGAATGACTCCACCTGTGGATATGTCTCCCCCTATGTTTTCCGCAATATGGACAATATGCTACCAATGCAATATGCTTCTACTACAAATGCTACTGCTCAACCATAACATAGATCAACTACTCAAGAATGATATGCTCTTCCTATGATGATACTCAAACTTGTCCATGCATCAAACTCATGCCATACAATACATCATGAAGAAAAATATATGTCAACAATGAATGGAGAATCATGAACAAAACATCAACCATATACATCCTATGTCATATTGTGTTACAACCATGCACAACACCCAGGTACATAAACCATGTACATGAATACCATACAATATATCATAAGATATCAAATTGTATCAACCATATGCCAGGAACATGTGCCAACTATGTACCAACCATATGCTTCTACCAACATGCTAACCATGTTCCTCAAAAAAGTGTCATATCACTCATGGTATGCCTCTACCATGAACCAAGTGCCACATCTTCACTGTCATAACTAGCATTGTTCCTCAAATAGAAAATACCTCAATCCACACTCTAGGGTTAGTACCATGCATCCAATATAGACTTTCAACACTCAACCATATGCTCAATCCACACTCTAGGGTTAGTACCATGCATCCAATATAGACTTTCAACACTCAACCATATGACATCACCATACATACATCATATACACATGCCAACATATAATCATGAAAAACTGCAACAAACAATGTTAGATCCTGCAATAACAGAGTTATACCATCACAACAAGTTGCAACTCATTTGTATAGCCTACTTCCCAAGACTTTTACCACATGTATGTGGCCTGCTATATAGACAAATCACATATGTACATGACCTATTTATAGGTCAACTAGCGTATGTACGTGACTATTATTAATGTAACCCACATATTCTTCAGAAGAAGTCAAGCTTGAGCTTCCTTTAGGGATTCTATTCTGTTCTGATTGTTCAATCTTCTTCACCCACTTCTAAAGGTGTCCCAGCTTCTCAGAAATTGACCTCTGAGCTTCCATATTTCCAACAGTGTCTTCCTTTCTAGCCTCATTTTTTCTTCTATTCATACTATATGAAACACTTCTCATGGATTGTCTTCTTGTGTTCCAACAATCCTGTGATTTGTGGCCAAATCCACTACAATTCTAGCATCTCATGATGTGACAATGAGAAGCAATTTGTCCCACTTGATTACATCTCTAACACCTTAGGGTGTTATGAAATCTTCCATTATCTTTCCTTTCATTATGTCTGCAATCCAAAGCTTTGTGACCATATTCATTACATGAATAACAGTGACCACGAAAAACGTTTTCATACTTTTTTTTTAGTGCCCATATTGAAGGTGTCTCTCTTTAAAATTTTCTTTGAGGTGTAAAGATGACTTCTTGATGCCTTCCTTTCTTTTTTCTTTTGAAAGTTTCCTTTGTTTGTGTAGAGGGTTGACTTGCAACATTATTTCCATATTTTGAGAATGAGGGACTTACCTCATGCTTCTTTGAGGTGCTTTCTTTAAAATGTGTAGCTTCTTTGTTGTATCCAAGACCTGATTTATCATTTGGTGATATTTTACTATCCAAGATTTCATTCAATATTGTTGAGCTATTCAAGAATTTGTTTG
>CBVK0100441953.1:0-17768 GCA_900067695.1 Picea abies | reverse complement strand
AATATCAAAATTTACTTGTACCTTGAAGGGGGTTGCATGGCCACTTGATGAAGATGCTTCTCGTGTCAGTAGTCATCGAAGGATCTGTGCAAATTTGTCCATCATTTCATTCCTTTGTCACGTGAGGGATTCCTTGAGCAACATTTTAATAGGATCTCCCGCTCCATAATTTTTCTTTTCTTCCCCCATGGGTTTTTTTTGGGCTCAACACAACCGATATTACAATGGCTCAATTGGTTTGAGTCCCAACTTCTTGTACCCAGATCTTGTCGAGGACATGCACGAAAAAAATTAAATGAATAAAAGACTGATATGATACCACTGATCCATATTTAGGAGCGGAACGAACTGATTAATAGAATGAATACAATAAACAAAGAGATATGAATAATAACACAGATATACAGTGAACAATATCTTCTATTGAATAATGAAATAGGCTGAAACTATAAAACTGTAGAATTGAAACACTTTCTTGAATGGTGGTAGTTATCTCTGAGAAGAGATGTGGTTTCTATGCACATCCTTCTAAGAAGAATGAAATACAATGAGGCTCTAGAGGCCTTTTTTATATTACTCATGAATTCCAAATCCCTAGATATCCAAAAACCTAACCCTAGTAGGTGAAACATCGAATGTCATGTGGGCCCCTATGGGTAAGTTGGTACCTCAACTTCTCGGGGTCATAACTTTTTCATACAACCTTTGTTTTAGGCGTGTGATAGTGGTGCAATCCCCACCCCCTTATCCTCTCTTTTGGGGATGTATGACCTCCTAGTCTAGGATTGTTCAAGTCACCGAGCCGAATGACTCGTCAAACTCCTAATGGGAACCAAATTAACTTGACACAGGCCCTTCCACCTTTTCGGTGTAGGTTGTGTGGCACCCGCAGACCCTCTCCTTAGCACTCTTCAAGTCTTAACTCCAATGGGAGCTCTATGCTAGGCTTCAAATTTGATGTGACCATGGATGACGATAGTGGGCCAGCTCCCTTTGCGACTCCGTGCCTCAAAACTTTCATGAACTGCCTGCTCCCTCTTTCCTGATTCTAGAATCAACGAATTCTCGAGGACCAAATCTATGATCCATGTTCTTCTCATGATCGATGGCTATAATTAAACTGCGAGTTCAGACTTTGCAAGTCCTTTCTTCTCTCAAATCCTTCCTTCCCTATTTGTGAATCAGTGAAGTGTTGACTTCTCACCACGTGTCCTATCTCAATGGACTACCAGTATTTCTTCGGCTTTGAGCTCTTCATTTATTATTTTCTTGTCTTTCCTATGAAGGGTTCTTCTGTCAAAATCCATGGATCTCTACCATGTGCCCTTCCTAGTATCAACAGTTACGATCAAATCTCTCTTTGTGACCCTACAAATATCTTGAGGACTTCGCAAGTCCATGAATTATGTTGTACACTTAACACAATTTCCTCCTCGAGACTTAAGCTATTCTTGAACTCCTTCTGCACTCCTTGTAGGGTTTTGCGCAAAATCTTCTGCAAATTTGCTTAGCTTGAAAACCTCCAAGGTTCTTATTTCTCCTACTACCTTCACCACACCTTCTCTTTCCCCCCTGGAACTTGACGCCTTTCCTCCAATTCTTTGTAATATGAACTTACAATATCCTTGGCACACTCCTTGCGCTTGAATCAGGTTTTCAATGGCTTCTCCCTTAGCCTTCCTAAGGGTTTTAGGGCATATCCTTTCCTTTGTCAACACACCTTTTCAAAGCCTTCGTTCCTCAGAATTTCCAGTAATTCTGGGATTCTCTTAAGGATTCCAACACTTAAGAATGTGTTGATTGTGTACATCCTCGCATCAACTTGATGCCCTCCTGGCAGAGTACTTCAGAGTGTTGAACAACTATGGACTATATCTTCTCTTAGATAGTATTTCTTTCCAAGGTACTTAACCACCTTGAAATTTCCACCCGAGTCTGTGAATAACCATGGTATGCCCTCCTGTTAGTTTCTCTTCTGACTCCACTGAGTTTAGACACACACACTTTGCATCGGTTCATAGAGTTTCCTCACTCTGTCGCACACTCCTTGCACCTAACCTAGAGAGCCAGACCTAATCCAACACACTTACAGATATAAAAATATATCTCTATCCCTGTAGACAATTTCTAACATTCATCTATGATTCAAATGCATACATATGACATTCATCACAAAATATCCATTACACAAAAATTGATAACATGAAAAACTGTCATTTTTCTATTAATGACAGAATATCAAATTACAAATGTTTAGTCCAGACTGCAACTAAGTCTTGACTCACCTTAACCTCCTAACTTGGCTTACAATAATTTTTCATCAAATTCCAGCCACTTTTTCCGGGCACACAATACAACTATTTATACAAGAGGGCTCGACGAGGTTCCCTCCATGCTAAGATAGTGGTGTCAAATCATCATTCAAAATGTCTGTCTAATGGGAAAATTAAAATGATGGAAATCTACTCCAAATCGGATGCAGATCCTTCCTACCGTCAACCACTTAATGGCGACCTTATCTCCAGCTTGTGCAAAGGCACAACTTGGATTTTCCATCTTGTCAACATTAAATTCCCTGATCACTCTTAGATTCTAAAGGCCAAAATGAGAGGGTGACACCTCTCCCTTACTTGAATGCACACCATGCATGTTAATCAGCCAACGCATGCTGAGGTGGGGTGATTCTTCTGCATCATACTCCATGGCTACAAAAAATCATGAGCTCCTGCTCATGAGCTTCCCAGCTCTATTGAAATCCCCCTGGATCCAAAAAATTTCCTTGGAGCTATTTTTCTACTCCTCTTCTTCGTTGCTTCTATTGCATCATCCCTAATGATCATGCAGGTTTCTTTTTGTCCATCTTCTCCTTGCTGACCACTTCCTCTTCTAATCCCAACATCAACTTCCTTATCTCCTCAATGGCTTCATCCAATTGCTTCATCGTTTGGATCGACTCGAGCAATCTAGTGAGATGAAACTCTCCACGCCACTCTATGTATAGGTCTTCTTGATCTCCCATGTTGATTTCATCCCTTGTGACACTAACTAGCCACTCTGCTGCAGAATCCAATTCCGTAGTCTCATCACTAACCTGGTGTTCATCTATTTCTTCTAACAGATTTCCCCTTATCAGTTTCTTGACTGGCTCCGTTCCAACTTCATCTAGGTGCAACTCTTTCTGGTGTGTCTCTTATTGCATGTCTATCTCTTGGCATCCACCTTCTAGTTCTAGATTTTCCAACCAATCCTCTAGTGCCTTCAATTCCATTTTCCACTGAGTGAGTAACTCAACTGGGTACTCCTCTTCTGTTGGGATAGACTTTAGTATATGTTCCTTCTCCTTCTCTATGACTGTGTCAATGCATTGTCCTCCTATCGCATCCACAACATCTGTGCTAGCGTCTAATTGGCTGCTTGGTAGGAATATCTTGACTCCTCCAATGATCATAATGCTCCTCTAATAATTCTCCACTATGATGAAAGTTTCCAACTTGTCATCATATTCATTCACATGGTTTGCAGTTCTGCATGAAGCCTCATATGGGTGATACCTTTCTTCTACCTCTTCTTCATCTGTCAACACCCCTTGCTGACATGAACTCTCTACTGAGCTCATCTCTTCACTCTTTCCCACTTGGAAATTCAGGATATCTTTTCTTCCCTCCTGGTGCCTTATGAGATTACCTAACCTCTTCACATTGCCCACCTGATTATCTACGATACCTCTGCCAGATCTCTTTCCCTCATCAGTGAGGTTTTCAGCATGCCTCAACCACATTTTTAAAATCTGTTGCTGCCCTTTGGCCAACAAATTTTGAACATGCCACTTAGTTTTCTTTTTCAAAGGCCACTCGTATCTCTAACACACCTTACTTATGCTACATTTTGAATGCTAGCTTCTCCATTTCTATCTGAATTTCCCTGAGCTCCTTGTCCATCTCTGCTTTTCTTTTCTGTGGGCATACTTCTCCTCGACTGTGCTCATAACTTCCAATGGTTATATTGCTTCATTTACAACCCACTTGGATGTCTATCGTCTGATGCAAACCTTGCAACAACTTCAATAGAGTGTCGCATCCTGTCTCTCTTGCCTATAGAAATCAATTCTGCATTAGCTCTGATACCACTTGGTGAAGTCCCCACCCCCTTCTCATCTCTTTTGGGGTTGCAATACATATCAGTATAGGATCATTCAATTCACTAATTCAAATGACTCGTCGGGCTCCTAATTGGAACCAAATTAACTTGACATAGGCCCTTCCACCTTTTCGGCACAAGTTGTGTGGCACCCGCAGACCCTCTCCTCAGCGCTCATCAAATATCAACTCCAAAAGGCACTAGCTCTCTATTCTAGGCTTCCACTTTGATGTAACCATGGACTACTACCATGGGCTAGATCCCTTTGTGACTTCATGCCTCAAAACTTTTGTGAACAACTTGCTCCATCTTTCCTGATTCCTGAATCGAAGAATTCTCCAGGACCAAATCTACGGTCCACGTTATTCTTGCGCTTGATGACTGGGATCAAATCATGATTTCGAACTTCACAAGTCCTTTCTTCTCTCAACTCCTTCCTTTACAATTTATGAATCAACGAAGTGTTGAATTCTCGCCACGTGTCCTATCTCAATGGACGGTCAGGATTTCTTCGGCTCCTAGCTCTTCGGGTATTCTCTTCTTATCCTTCCTTTGAAGGGTTCTTCCTTTGAAATCCATGGATCTCTGCCATGTTCCCTTCTCAGTATGAACGATTAGGATCAAATCACTCTTCACCACCCTGCAAAGATCGTCAGGACTTTGCAAGTCCTCAAATTTTGTCGTACACTTAGCACAATTTCCTCCTTGAGACTTAAGATATTCTCAAACTCCTTTTGCACTCCTTTTAGGGTTCTACGCAAAATCTTCTGTGACTTTTATCATCTTGAAAACCTCCAATGTTCTCAGTTCTCCTGTGACCTTCAACGCACCTTCTCTTCCCCCCCCCTAGCAACTTGATGCCTTTCCTCCAATGATTTGTAAGATGAACTTACAATATCCTTGGGGCACTCCTTGCACTTGACTCAGGTTTTCGACGGCTTCTCCCTTAGCCTTGCTAAGAGTTTTAAGGCATCTCCTTTCCTTTGTCAATGCATCCTTTCAAAGCCTTCCTTCCTGAGAATGTTCAGTAATTCTAGGATTCTCTTAAGGATTCCAACACTTTAGAATGTGTTGATCGTGTACGTCCTCACACCAACTCGATGCCCTCCTGGAAGAGTACTTCAGAGTGTTCAACAAATCTAGACTGTATCTTCCCTTACACAGTATTTCTTTCCAAGGTACTTAACAACCTTGAAATTTCCTCCCGAGTCTGTGAATTACCCTGGTATGCCCTCCTGGCAGTTTCTCTTCTGAATCCACTGAGTTCAGACACACACTCTTTGCGTCGGTTCACAGAGTTTCCTCACTCTGTCACACACTCCTTGCACTTAACCTAGAGAACCAGACCCAATCCAACACACTTACGAATAGAAAAATATATCTCTATCCCTGTAGACAATTTTTAACATTCATCTATGATTCAAATGCATACAGATGACATTCATCACAAAATATCCATAATATCCATTACACAAAAATTGATAACAGGAAAAACTGTCATTTTTCTATTAATGACAGAATATCAAATTACAAATGTTGAGTCTACACTGCAACTAAGTCTCGACTCTCCTTAACCTCTGAATTTGGCTTACAAAATTTTTTCATCAAATTCCAACCACTTTTTCTGGGCACACAATACAAATATTTATACAAGAGGGCTCGACGAGCTTCCCTCCAAGCTAAGCTAGTGGTGTCAAATCACCATTCAAAATGCATTTCTAATAGGAAAAATATGATGATGGAAATATTCTCCAAATCAGATGTAGATCCTTCCTACCTTCAATCACTTAATGGAGACCTTATCTCCAGCTTGTGTGAAGGCACACCTTCAATTTTCTATCTTGTCAACATTAAATTCCCTAATCACGCTTAGATTCTTAAGGTGAAAATGAGAGGGCGATGCCTCTCCCTTACTTGAATGCGCACCATGTGTGTTAATCGATTGGTGCGTGTTGAGGTGGGGCAATGCTCCTGCATCATGTTGAAATATTGTAACTGCAAAGAGTATTATATTTATTATTGATGTATTATTCATTAGATCAATCCTGTTTTGTGGATTGATCACGTCGGTCATTGTAAATGACAAAATCCCCTTTTGCGGATTGGTCAAACCCTAATTATAATATTCTAAATGAAAATTCATCCCCCATAATATATTAAAGTGGTTATAAACACCCAGAATGAGAAGTCAACCCTGCCAGTGAAAAGACACCTCAGTTCATCACTTGTCAGATTGTATAAATAAGAGAGGTCAACACCTCATTTTTTCACTCACTCACTTGTTCATCAAAGCACAAGTTTGGAGATGCAGTTGGAGAAGAAGGAAGATAGAGAGAGGCACATACTTGGGAAAATATTTTTTGTATTGTTTGGTTCATTCTCTTGGCATTGTTTTAGCTATCTATATTAAGGAAGTTTTTGTTGGGTTTTCTCCCCCATGAGGGTTTCCCAGGATAAATGATGTGTCTCTTGTGATTGTGTATTTCTCAGTGATCCTATATATGCTATGGTTATCTAGTGAATTGAAAATAATCCTAATAATAACGGAAACCTTAACATGGTATCAGAGCTAAGTTAAAGAGAGCATCTTTCACAACAATAAGAAAAATGTCATTATTCTCGTACATGAAAATTAGGGATTTTTATTGAATACGAATTTCAGCCCCAAAACCATCTAGAAAAGTGCACCCTACCTCAAGGAACACTTTGGTATCTTCAATGCGCCTTTTCAGTGGCTAGATCTCCCAAAAAGTGAAACCCTAGTTTTCACCAGTACCAGAAGTACTAGAAAACCAGAAGCACCAGTCCATAAATCCACTAGTCAAGTTTGAAGTGGTAAAAGTTGTATTTTCTGAAATCTAACCACACCAGGATACTCGCCTCGGCCAAGTGCACCTCTTGGTAAGTTCAGAATTCAATTTTGAGCATTTTCATTTTCTGGTCATTTTCCTAGCTCTAGGTAAAAGATGTCTGCAAGCACTAAGCTTGTTGACCAGCTAGAAGGTGTGGAAAACTTCCATTTCTTGAAGTATAGGATTGGACTCATTATTGAAGAGAATGACCTAGCAATATTTATTAAAGAATATGTACCAGAACCCGTCGATGCTGTAGCTATAGAAAAACACCAAAAGTACACAATTAGGGCCAAAAGAATCATGGAAGATTCTATCAAAGATCACTTGATTCCTCAAGTGTCTTCAAAGAAGACTCCAAAATAAATTTTTGATGCCCTAACTAGATTATATGAAGGAAATAACATAAATCGAAAGATGAATCTAAGAACTCAACTCAAGAATACAAGGATGTAGAAAGGAGAAATCATCCAATAATATTTATCCAGAATATCAGAATTCAAAGAACAACTAAAATCAATTTTATGTACTGTAGACAAAGACAAAATCATAATGACAAACCTTAATGGTATCACAATACCTTGGGATGCATCCATCCAAACTATTTTTTCCAGAAAGGAGAAACTACAATTTGACAGTCTTTGGGAAGAATGTATTCAAGAAGAATCAAGGGTAGATAATCGAGAAGATTTGTTATCAAGAGATGAAGATCAAGCCCTAGCTACTCACAAATATTCTCACCCCCCAAAAAAAATTATACATAAATAATTTCAACCAAGGAGATTCTAGAAGTTTCAAAAAGGACAAGTAAAAGGAAAATATTTCTCATCCTACCAATGTTACCATTGTGACAAGATGGGACATATTGAAAAACATTGTCTAGCTAGAGAAGAATAATACAAGAAGAAAAAAAAGAGGTATCATGTTCATGCAGTTGAATATGAAGAGCCACCAACAAAGATGATAAAAGAACAAATTGAATACCATGTCTTAATCTTGGCCCTCTTAGGATCAGTATCACTTGGTGAGGACACTTGGCTCAATGAAAGTGGTGCTTCTAAGCACATGACATGTCAAAGAGACATTCTCTCTTGCCTTTCAGAAAATAAGTTTTCTCAGAAAGTTACACTTGGAGATCATTATCAATACCTTATCAAGGGAGTAGGAGAATCAAATTGCAAGCTTAATTAAGGGACTCCAATGAAGATAAAGGATGTACTCTATGTACCAGGTTTGACAAAGAACTTACTCTCCATATCAAATTTATAAAATAAAGGCTTTAGAGTTTCCTTTATAGATGGAGAAGTTATTATGTGGGCCAAAGTAAAAACCATGAAAGAAGAAATTGTTAATGGAAAAGAAGAAGGTGGCTTGTATAAGCTAAAGGTCCATTCAAAAGTAGTCATGGCCCACTCCATTTAGAATATGTGTGAACTTTGGCATAGAATATTAGCCCACATAAACTAAAAGGAATTACCTTACATAAGCAAAGAAGTCACAGGTCTACCAGAACTCAAGGTTGATCATGAAAGTGTTTGCAATGGATGTGCATAAGGGAAGAACATCAATAACCCTTTTCTGAAGAGAGACAGTAAAGAAGAAGGAGTATTAGAACTCATTCACTCAGATATGTGTGGCCCAATGAAATCAACCTCCATTAGTGGGTATGTATACTATGTATCCTTTATTGATGACTATTCTCGTAAAACCCGGGTTTAGTTTTTGAAATCCTTTATGAAATACTATGTATGTATACTATGTGTTCAACAAATTCAAGGAATTTAAAGCCTTGATAGAGAATATTTTTGAAAGAAAGATCAAGACACTCAGGTCAGATAATGGAGGAGAATACACCTCAAAAGAGTTTGTAAACTTTTTCAAAGATGTCAGGATCAAGAGGGAGCTCACCACTCCCTACAGTCCACAACAAAATGGTGTAGCAAAAATATAAAACATAAGTATAATGGAAGTAGTGAAGACCACGATCCATGATCAATATCTTCCAATGTGCTTATGGGAAGAAGCAGCAAAAACAATAGTATATGTGCAGAAAAAATTGTCCCATAGTGAACTTGGGTTCAAAACCCTAGAAGAGATGTTCTCAAGAACGAAGCAAGAAGTAAGCCATCTCAAAATATTTGGCTACCCGATATTTGTACATATTCCAAAAGAGAAGAGAAACAAGATGGATCATTCAAGAAAGAAGGGACTATTTGTTGGATATTGTGAGGTCTCCAAGGCCTTCAAAGTTTATATACCAGGTTACCATCATATTGAGATAAACAGGGATGTAACCTTTGATGAAGATGAAATACTCAATAAATCAAGAATATGTCATCTTCAAGAAGTATATGAAGAGGAACCTGTAGTTCCTAGAATTCTAGAACCAGTGAGGGAAGTCATAGCTTCCCTTCATGAGGAGATTCTATAATATCATCACATATTAGAATCTCAATAACCTCCCTAGATGATGATATCCCACAAGAGAAAGCCAACCCAGGAAAGGGAACTTATCCAATATAGAGAGAAGTATGGTGTATGCGAAGGAACCATGAGACAAGTGAAGAAACCTAAGCCATTCTCCATTTATATGGCTTTGATGTGTGATCTCCTAGAAAATAAGACTACCTTCTTTGAAGAATCCATTCAGAACAAAGAATGGGTAAATGCCATGACAGAAGAATACCAATCCATCATAAAGAATGATGTATGGGAAATAGTTATCTGACTGAAGAGCAAGGATGTGGTATCTTCCAAATGGATTTTCAAAATAAAACATGATGCTAATGGAAGTATTTAAGAAATGATTTTTTCTCGTGGATTTTCTCAAAAGGAAGGCATTGAATATGTAGAGACATATTCTCCTATAGCCATATACACTTTGATTAGAAACACCATAGCCCTTGTAGCTAAGATGAAGTGGAATTTACACCATATGGATGTGAAACCTGCCTTCTTGAATGGTGTCATTGAAGAATAAGTGTATATAGAAAAACCTCAAGGATTTGAAGTTGAAGACAGGAAGACTCATGTGTGAAAGTTGAAGAAGGATATGTACGGATTGAAGCAAGCTCCTAGAGCTTGGTATGGAAGGATTGCCAGTTTTCTGTTGATCTTGGGCTTTACCAAGATTAAAGAAGATTCTAACCTTTAATTCAAGGTTATGAATGATGAGCCTGTTATATTGTTGTTGTATGTGGATGACTTATTCTTAACTGGAGAAAAAAAGATCATCACTGAATGTAAGAAGAATCTCACTGCAAAATTTGAGATGAAAGACCTTAGCCTGATGCACTATTTCTTACGTCATGAGGTTTGGCAGAGCCCAGAGAGGATCTTCCTTAACCAAGGGAAGTATGCAGTTGAAATTATGAAGATATTTTACATGTTGGAGTGAAATTCCATGAATACACCCATGAAAACAAAGTTGAATCTCTTGGTTGACACTTTGTCAGAATTGCTTAATGCTACGCTGTACAGATAGATCATTGGATTGTTGATGTATCTGACAAACATCGGGCTAGATATCTCTTTTGTTGTGAACACCTTGAGTCAGTTTTTGGTAGAGCCTAGACATGTTCACCTAGCTGCTACAAAACATGTGATGAGGTACCTTAAGGGTACATTAGATTATGGTCTCAATTATGATGGAGATCTTGACTTAAGACTGAGTTGATATACTAATTCAGATTGGGCTGGAAGTGTCTCTGATAGAAAGAGCACTTCCGGATGTTTTTTTAGTCTGGGGTCAGCCATGATCTCATGGAAGAGTAGGAAGCAATCAATCATTTCTCTCAACATGATAGAAGCATAATACATTGTTGCTTGTTCTTCCAGTTGTGAAGCCATGTGGATTCGAAAGTTGTTGAAAGGTCTATTAGACCTAGATTTAGAAGAAACCATGATCCTATGTGATAACTAGAGCTGCATAAAGATGAGAGAGAACCTTGTGTTCCATGACAAGTCAAAACATATAGAGATTTGATATCATTACATATGTGATATGCTGTAGAGAGGAGACATAAATCTCCAGTATGTTAGCATAGATGAACAAGTTGCTAATGTGTTGACCAAGACTCTATATCATGTAAAGTTTGAGCACTTTTGAGATAAACTTGGCATAGTCCAAAAGGACCTCCCTCAAAAGGGGGAGTAGTGTTGTTATGACAACCCCATAATGATGATGTGCTAGCCTAGTGTTGTGATGTCAACCTCGTGCTGATGATGTGCCATATTAGTGTTGTGATGATGTGCTAGCCTAGTGTTGTGATGATGTACAAGACTCGTGTTGTGATGATGTACCTACCTCGTGCTATGATGATGTACTAGCCTTGTGTTGTGATGATGTCATGTTGTGATGATGTGTTCCAGCCTTGTGTTGTGATGATGTGGTCTAGCCTCGTGCTATGATGATGTGTTGCCAGCCTCATGCTGTGATGATGTGTTTCCAGCCTCATGTTGTGATGCCAACTTCATGCTAATGATGTTGTGTTTCAAGTCTCGTACTGTGATGCTAGCTTCATGCTGATGATAGTGTGTAGCCAACTTCATGTTGTGATGCCAACTTCGTGTTGAAGATTCTCAGCCTAGTGCTGATCTTGATGATGCTCCAACCTTTGTGTTGTGTTGGTACTGATGTTGATGATACTCCAGCTTTTGTGCTATGTTGTTGCTTCTATTGCTGTTGAGAGAAACTTACGATGATTTATATATACTCCAGTCAATGTTCTAATATGTTGATGATGATGCTTCCCTCTCTCTCACTCGATGATGTTGAAGAATACTCTTCTTGTTAAGGGGGAGTGTTGAAATATTGTAAATCCAAAGAGAATTCTATTTATTATTGATGTATTATTCATTATATCAATCCCCTTTGTGGATTGATCATGTTGGTCATTGTAAATGACCAAACCCCCTTTTGCGGATTGGTCAAACCCTAATTGTAATATGCTAAATGAGAAGTCACCCCCCATAATATATTAAAGTTTTTATAACCACCCAGAATGAGACATCGGCCTTGCCAGTGAAAAGACACCTTAGTTCAACACTTTCCAAATTGTATAAATAAGAGAGTCCAATGCCTCATTTGTTCACTCACTCACTTGTTGATTAGAGAGTAAGTTTGGAGTTGAAGTTTGAGAAGAAGGAAGATAGAGAGAGGCGCATACTTGGGAGAGGAATTTCTATATTGTTTGGTTCATTCTCTTGACATTTTATTGGCTATCTATATTAGGGAAGTTTTTGTTGGGTTTTTTGCCCCATGAGGGTTTCCTAGGATAAATTATGTGTCTCTTGTGATTGTGTATTTCTCAGTGATCCTATCTATGCTATGGTTATCTAGTGAATTGAAAAGAAACCTAATAATAGATTAAAGCTTAACACATCATAGTACATGACTACGAAAAATCATGAGTTGCTCCTCATGAGCTTCCCAGCTCTGTTGAAATCCCCCGGGATCCCAAAATTTTCCCTGAGATATTTTTTTGATCCTTTGCTTTGTTACTGCCATTGCATCATTTCTACTACTCATGTAGGTTTCTCTTTTTCCATCTTCTCCTTGCTGACTGCTTCATCTACTGACCCCAACATCAACTTCCTTATCTCCTCAATGACTTCGTCCAACTGCTTCATCGACTGGCTCAACTCATGCAGTCTAGTCGACTGTAACTCTCCATGCCACTCCATCGATAGGTCTTCTTGATCTCCCATGTTGCTTTCATCGATTGTGACCCTGACTGGCCACTCTGCTACAGACTCCAATTCTCCAGTCTCATCACTGAATTGTTGTTCAACTATTTCTTTTGAAATATTTCCCCCTATCATTTTCTCAACTGGCTCCGTTCCAACTTCCTCCAGCCACAACTCTTGTTGGTGTGTCTCCTCTGGCATGGCTATCTCTTGGCATCCACCTTCTGGTTCTGGATATTCCAACCAATCCTCCAATGCCTTCAACTCCATTTTCCACTGAGTGAGTAACTCAACTGGGTACTCCTCTTCTGTATGGACATACTTCAGTATATGTCCCTTCTCCTTATCTATGACCATATCAAAGCGTTACCCTCATGTTGCATCCGTAACATATATGCTAGCCTCTCCTTGGATGATTGGTCGGAATATCTTGAATCCTCCAATGATGAGAATGCTCCTCTGATCCTTCTCCGCTGTGATGAAAGTTTCCAACCTTTCATCATCTTCATTCACATGGTTTTCAATTCTGCATGAAACCTCATATGGGTGAGATCTTTCTTCTACCTCTTCTTCATCTGTCAACACCCCTTGTTGACACAAACTCTCTACTGAGCTCATCTCTCCACCCTTGCCCACTTGTAAATTCAGGATGTCTCTTCTGCCCTCCTGGTAGCTTATGAGATCACATAACCTCTTCATATTTCCAACCTAAAAATCTACGATACATCTGTCGTATCTCTTTCCCTCATTAGTGAGGTTTTCAGCATGCTTCAGCCACCTTTTTAACATTTGTTTCTTCCCTCTCACCAACAACTTATGAACATGCCAATTAGCTGTCCTTTTCAAAGGCCACTTGTATCTCCAATGCACCTTCATATCCTATTTCATTTTGAATGCTAGCTTCTCCATTTCTGTCTGGATTTCCCTGAGCTCCTTGTCCATCTCCGCTTTTCTTTTCTACAGGCATACTTCTCATCAACCATGCTCATAACTTCCAATGGCCATATTTCTTCATCTACAACCCACCTGGTTGTGTATCGTCTGCTGCACACCTTGCAACAACTTCAACAAAGTGTCATGCTCTATCTCTCTTACCTACATAAATCAATTTTGCATTAGCTCTGATACCACTTGGTCCAGTCCCCACCCCCTTCTCCTCTATTTTGGGGTTGCACGACCTCCTGGTGTAGGATCATTCAAGTCATTGAGTCGAATGACTCATTGGGCTCCTAATGGGAACCAAATTAACTTGACACAAGCCCTTCCACCTTTTCGGCGCATGTTGTGTGGAACCCGTAGACCCTCTCCTTAGCACTCTTCAAATATTAACTCCAATGAGTGTTATCTCTCTATGCTAGGATTACCCTTTGATGTGACCATGGACTACGACCATGGGCCAACTCCCTTCATGACTCTGTACCTTGGAACTTTCATGAACCACTTGCTCCCTCTTTCACAATTCCCGAATCGGTGCATTCTCCAGGACCAAATATATGGTCCACATTCTTCTCGCACTCGACGACTGGGAACAAATCATGAGTTCAGACTTCACAAGTCCTTTCTTCTCTCAAATCCTTCCTTCCTAGTTTTTGAATCAACAAAGCGTTGACTTCTCGCCACATGACCTATCTCAATGGATGACTAGGATTTCTGCGGCTCCCAGCTCTTCAGGTATTCTCTTCTTGTCTTTCCTCCGAAGGGTTCTTCCTCCAAAATTCATGGATCTCTACCATGTGTCCTTCCCAGTATCAGTGACTAGGATCAACTCACTCTTTGCGACCCTACAAAGATCTTCTTTACTTCGCAAGTCCTCGAATTAACTTGTAAACTTAGCACAATTTCCTTCACGAGACTTAATATATTCTTGAATTCCTTTTTCACTCCTTGAAGGGTTCTGTGAAAAATCTTCTATGAATTTTCTCGGCTTGAAAACCTCCAAGGTTCTTAGTTCTCCTACAACCTTTAGCGCACCTTCTCTTGCCCCCCCTGACAACCTGACACCTTTCATCCAATGCTTTGTAATATGAATTTACAATATCCTTGGCGCACTCCTTGCACTTGACTCATGTTTTCGACGGCTTATCCCTTAGCCTTCCTAAGGGTTTTAAGGAATATCCGTTCCTTTGTCAATGCACCCTTGCAAAGCCTTCCTTCCTCAGAATGTTTAGTAATTCTGGTATTCTCTTAAGGATTCCATCACTTCAGAATGTGTTGATCGTGTACGTCCTTGCACCAACTCGATGCCCTCCTGATAGAGTACTTCAGAGTGTGAACAACAAGATTTTTGTGGGAGGGTTTCTTTTGAGGATTCGGAGGATCCAAAATACTTCAGAGTGTTCAACAAATATGGATTGTATCTTCCCTTACACAGTATTTATTTTCAAGGTACATAACCACTTTTAAATTTCCTCCCAAGTCCGTGGATTACCCTAGTATTCCCTCCTGTAAGTTTCTCTTCTGACTCGACTGAGTTGAGAAACACACTCTTTGCGTCAGTTCATATATTTTCCTCACTCTATCACACACTCCTTGCACTTAACCTAGAGATCTAGACCTAATCCAACACACTTACGGATATAAAACTATATCTCTATCCCTAAAGACAATTTCTAATATTCATCTACGATTCAAATGCATACAGATGACATTCATCACAAAATATCCATTACAAATAAATTGATAACAAGAGAAACTATCATTTTTCTATTAATGGCATAATATAAAATTACAATGTTGACTCCAGATGGAAACTGAGTCTCGGCTCTCCTTAACCTCCCATCTTGGATTACAATAATTTTTCATCAAATTCCAGCCACTTTTTTCGAGCATACAATACAAAGATTTATACAAGAGGGCTCGATAAGCATCCCTCCAAGCTAAGCTAGTCATGTCAAATCACCATTCAAAATGTCTGTCTAATGGGTAAATTACGATGATGGAAATCTCCTCCAAATCGGATGCAGATCCTTCCTACCGTCAACCACTTAATGACAACCTTATATCCAGCTTGTGCAAAGGCACAACTTGGATTTTCCATCTTGTCAACATTAAATGCCCTGATCATGCTTAGATTCTCAAGGAAAAAATGAGAGGGTGATGTCTCTCCCTTACTTGAATCTATACCATGTGTATTAATTGACTGGTGCATTCTGAGGTTGGGCGATGCTCCTGCATCAGATAGCCTATTGGAAAGGCCTTTCAAATAACTACATATTCCTCCATCAAACTCTATTCATCTATAGTTTCACTGTAGCGAGCCAAAAAAACAATGTTTAGGCCTCCAAAATGGCCTTGGAAGTACATGAATATGTGCTGACATGAAAACATACAAAATAAGCCAGTTGGATTAGGCGAGAAGCCACCAATATCCTCCCAGAAGATGTGTAGGGCTTCAAAGAGCCCTAGAAGTGTAGAACCCATAATTACAAAGAAGTACAAAAGAACGTGTTGAACTAAAAATGGACAAGAGGAGCCAATTGGAACAGGTGGGTGGTCACCAATATCCAATTGGATCATAACACTTGCAAGGAAAGACAACCATGTGGTGGGATCAACTAAAGCGAGCCAAACACCTTGATGGGAAGAAGGTCTGATGGAGGCAATTCAAAGGATATTTCTAGGAGAAATATTTGTCAAAGAATTGCTATGAAAGGAAGATGAAATAGTTATTTAAACTCACGTTGGGAACCATGAGAATGGATGAATATGACAAGAGGTTCTTTGATTTTTCAAAGTATGCGGGCTTCATAAAGGATGAGAAGGCCAAAATCCAAAGGTTTTTGAGTGGGTTACCCTCCTTATATAGTGACAAGATACATTGTGACAACCCCAAGACTTTGGAGGAGGCCATAAGGAGATCAAATAATCTTTATGAGAATAACAGAGGGAGGCCAGTTTTCTAAAAATATTGGAATGAAAAGATGAAGGGTAACAAGGAGCAAAGATAGAAAAGTTTTAAGCCACTCTTTTTCAAGAACAACTCACAAGCAAATCAACAAGGACAATCAACACAAAATGAGCCCAAGATGGAATATTCATTTGGGAAAAGGCCAAGGCAACAACCCCTAAAATGTTGGGGATGTGAGGGGAGTCACTTGAGTAGGGATTTCCCTCACAAAGGCTAAAGGATGAGGACTGTCCACAATATTCAAGAGGTTGAAACAATGAAAGAAATGGGAGGAAACATTCCAAGGATCTATGCATCCTTGGACAAAAATAAAGAAAAGTATTAATCTCCCATGATCGAAGTGGATGGTAAGATTGACAACCATCCCATATCAATTTTAATTGATTTTGGAGCTATCCATAGTTAGATAAACTCTAACGTTGTTGAATGATTTCACTTACAAAGGAGTAAGCACAAGAAATCTTATTTAGTCCAATTAGCCATGGGGGCCAAGAGTAAAATCAATAAGATTATTAAAGATTTCCAAATAGACATGAATGGACTCAACACAAAGGTAGATGTGAACATCATACCATTAGGTTCATATGAATGTCTAATTGGCATGGATTGGTTGGAAAAACACCATGTTGTCCTAGATTTTTACAATAAGATAACCACTTGTCTTGATGAGGTAGGACAACAAGGCAAGGTTCAAGGCATCCCAAGAGCTATAGTTGTTATAGAAGTTTCATCCATGTAGATAAAAACTATTTTTAGGAAGGGATGCCAAATTTTTGCAGCCCATATGGAAGAGGTAGCCAAAGATAAAATGGAAAGCATTGAAGACCATCCATTATTGAGGGATTTTCATGATATTTTTGGGGAAATCCCAGGACTATGTCCAAAGAGAGACCTTGATTTCTCTATTGATTTGGTTCCAAGAGCTTCCCTAATGTCCAAGGCACCTTACATAATGGGAACACTAGAGTTAAAGGAGTTGCATATGCAACTTGAAGAATTGTTAAAGAAGGCATATATACGCCCAATTGTATCACCTTAGGCTGCCCCAGTGTTGTTTGTGAAGAAGAAAGATAGAACCTTAAGGATGTGTATTAATTTCATACAACTAAATAATGTCCAAGGATGATTTTAAGAATGGAAATTTATTTTAAAATGTAGAAACCTTGGCGAATCTTACTAATCCT
>CBVK0100441950.1:0-19677 GCA_900067695.1 Picea abies | reverse complement strand
TGGAGATGAGAAAGCCATTGGAAGGGGCAGGAACTAGGTGATGTAATTGAGGCGGGGCAGGATATTTGCACCAAGAAGGCTCACAACTATATACAGACTTTTACAATCCATTCTTGAAATCATTCCATTCAGTATATAGATAGCATTAATAGTCCATGGACAAAGTGCTGGGATCAAAGAATAGAAGCACCGGTCCTAAACATTTCTGGGTGCCAATCTGATATTGATTCTCTTCATCTTCAATAACTTTATTCCTCGGATTCTTGTTAGTGGCGTGCATAAAACTTCACAAGAAAATCAAGAAAATCATGGCAGAGACCATACCTAAATATGCATTCAATCATTATGTAGAGAGCAAGGATCCATGTAACTTTCATCCCCTCTGTTGCTATGAAATAGAGGGGGCTGAGGAGGAGACGAAGAAGGCTTTCATCCGCCGTCAAATTTGGGCGAAAGTGCCTCAGTTAAATCATAAATTTTAATATCTGTTACAACAGGGAGTTTAGTCGGGACCAACGATGATCCGAATTATTTCGAGAACAACATGAAGGAAGAAATATAATAGATAAATAAAAAAGAGATACATAGAGATATGGAAAGGAAAACAATAACACGACAAAAATAATATTCTATTAATGATTGTCTCGAATACAAAAGACTATAAAATGGAAATCACACAAGCTAGCTAGAATGGTGGTAGCTTATATTTGAAGAGAGATGTGTCGACTATGCTCATTCGCAAGAAGATAAATAAAATGAGGCCCCAAAGGCCTTTTTAACATAAAGAGTAAATGAGAAAACCCTAAATATCCAAAATCATAACCCCAAAATATAAAACATCAAAAGGTTTGTGGGCCCCGATGGGGGTAGTTGATATGTCAACTTCTTGAGGGCACAAATTTTGCATACGATCTTCGTTTGAGGCACTTGGTACCTCGTCGAAAATGTATAATAAAGGAGTACAAATTTTGAATGGCCCAATATACCCCAACAAAAATATATTGGGTGCTTCCAATTCAAAAAAGCATTGTTTACGGCCTCAAAATGGCCCAAGAATTTTAGGACCCAAAAATTGTAGAAAAACTACCAAGATGGAAACTGTAATTTGAGCCAGTGAAACACGTGGGAGGCCATAAATTTCCACTTCGATCTTCATGGCCTATCAGTTAACTCTACCCATTCATTCCAAGCTCCATCCTTTGTTTCATGTCTCATGCTTAAAGAAAGTGATTGGAACTTAGTAAGTGCCAGACTCAAACCAATCTCCTTGAGTTGGATGAAAAAGGTTCCATTTTGTTGCAACCACAAGTAGTCTTGGACCAATGTGAGCATCATCTCCATCAACGCACAATCAAGGAAGTGTTAGTTAAATGGAAAGATACAACTCCAGAAGGTGCCACCTGGGATCCAGATACCATCCTGCAACAATTTCCTCATCTCAAGCCTTGAGGACAAGGTTGTTCTCCAAGGGGGAGGACATGTTAGGGACCTAACCTTCCTAACCCATCATGTAGGTAGAATAATATGTTTTCTATGTAATAAAGGCTGACATTAGTTTATAAGGCCTATTGAATAATGTGAACAAGTCTAATGTAAGAAGACTTAATAGAAGCTTCCACTTCTAGAAAGATATTCCTCCATAATGTTTTTTAGAAGATAGAATTAGTATAAATAGGAGTATAAGGCATGATAAAGACTTGTCTTGAGAATTATTGTAATAGAGCTTTGCTCTACTGGAGTTTGCCTCCTCAATGAGGCAAAACATTGCTTTCATTCAATAAAGGTATTATTACTGGTATTGTTATTCTTGTTATTTTGTTGTTTCATTGGTATTTTCTACTATATTTATGTTTCTGCTCATTATCATATATATGGTACCTTACAAAAGAAGAGGCCAACACTATTCAAGGAAGTGATGGGGCCTCATTAAAGAAGGTCCACTAGTTAGTTAGGAGGTTGTTATGATTATGGTTCTCTTGTTAGTTATAAACAAGAATAGATTCCTCCTTATGAGGGGTGCCTTATGAGGGGTGTGGAAGGGTATTGTATCGAAGCTTAGCTGATTGAGGGGTCACCCAATATTTGTACACGGGACCCTATTTCTCTTTCTTATTTCAACATTGTGGCCAACACTCATCCATGGGACCCTGTTTTTCAATTGTACCTCTTCACAACAAGCATTGAGGGCTACACTTTTCTAAGGGGCGTGGAATGTTGGGATCCTCCTTACAGGTGTAATGGAGGGCCGAAGGGTCCCATTTCTAGAACAATAGATCATTACTTAGTGTATGCACGTCATTTATTTTAGTAGATGACAATGCTTCCAATTTAAATATTTTAAGACTTCTTTAATGAAAACCTATTGTTAAATCCTTTAATTAACCTTCTCAATAACTTAATTTATGAAATACAACCCCATCTCTTTATTTATAATGAGTAATAATATGTGGTGAACATGGATATTTAAAAAAAAAAATACAACGTCTTATTATCAAACCCCAAGTTATTATGACTAGACTAAAAACCTAATCTCATGATCATTCACTTATGTGAGTAGCATCCATTCATTCTTAAAAATTTACAGTTAACAAATCTAATAATATTATTATATATATGTAAGAATCTAAGGTAACCTTAAGCATGGATTTACATGCTAAACTCTAGTTGGAATGTTATCTAAGGAGAGGTTTGAAACATGCATATAAAGGGTATAAGTTGAATAATATAAGCTCTAGTATCTAAAGAGAAAATAGATAGTGTCTATCATGTAAAATTTATAAAAAAAATTACAATTGTCAAATTGTTATCCTTTTAAGGAAATCTAACCAATTGCTTAGTGCTTGGATATCAAAGTTATGGAAAACATTATTAAACACGTTTATATTTATTGATAATAAAAGGTTAGGTTTAAATTTATTGCACCGAGAGTGGCAAGGTGATTTACAATCCAATATGGGGGAGATGTTGTCACATTAGCGTGATGTTAGATTAGATAATGTTACATTAAAATAATAATAATAATAATAAATTCGACTCAACTAAAAAATTTTAAATAACTACATACCTGCATATTTAGATAACAACATATAAATTAAAATTTACACATTAAGAAATTTGATCCCTCTTGGTACTTGATAGATCCATATTTAAGATGGATCTACATTGGTTAATAATAAAATGTGTCTAGGTTGAACTAATATTTATCACCATGAGAGTTGTTTGAAAGATTAAGTTATTCCAAGTAGATGATTATTAGAAATTAATCTTATTCAAAAATTTCAAATTTTGCAAATCTAAAATTTCATTAAAGAAACTTTAACATCACCCACCTCTAATTTATTTGTATCTACCGGTATAGGGATTCGATATTTGGAATTAATGAAATATCACCATTGGGACATGTAAATTTGAGGGAATCAAACATGGGCCAGTGATGAAAAACTCCCACCAATTAATCGAACCAAAGATCAATCGAAAAAATATGAATATTGGTTTACAATTAATTTACAAAATTACATCTTCTCCAAACAAACAAATAGTCATAATTATAAATGGTAACTGACAATGCCACACATAAACTACTACATTTAGAAGGAATCAAAATGATTTGTCTAACGTCTTTCTATATACCCAAATTCAAAATACATAAAATTACAGCATCAAAGAGTCAAAATGATTTATCTACAATATTTCTATAGCAAGTTTCAAAATGCGTAAAATTTATCAAACAATTAAGATAAATGAATATATAATAAGTACCCATAAAATATAACTTGGTGGTAAACTATATCATTCAAGTTAACATATGATGTGGGAGCATCTGCTAATAAATTTCGAGATTAACCCAAATGGTCACAAGCATTTATCAAGGGAATAGGTTCCCTAATTTTATTGTAATAGCTAGATATTTCTAGAAGATATCTTAGCAGATATATTCTATCAAATATTTTATATTGTTATTGGTTTGTTGTTGATATTTGGGAACATAATTATATATTTGGAATTGGTTTGGATAGCTCGAGATTTTGTTAGTTTGTGGGCTACCCGAGAGCTCTAATTTTTATTTATTATTTTTGTATTCTGAGAGGTTAGAAAGTGAGTGGAGAGCGTGCGAGATGGTGTGTTTGCAGAGGTTTGGGAGATCACACAGGAACATAGTTCCATTTTTGTATTTTATTCCTTCGATCATTAAATAAATAATTATGGTTATGAATTTATACTCTCTATATGTGTATTGTTGAACTCTGCTTATCCAATGAGTAAATAGAGTGGCAATTGATTATATCTTCAAGAGATCGAGCATAGATTCATAGTCAATCTCTATGAAATTTGTAGGGTTCAGAAGTTTAGAAACTGACGGTTGTGATTAAATCTCAGAGAAAAGATCCAATAAATTGACGGTTCTCGTTGACCTTCCATCATACCTCGAAAGGGATAGAACATGTGTTGTTTTGGAGCCTTTCTATCTCCTTTCAAACCTCTATTCTGACACAACAACTCCGAGAGTGAAATACAACCATCCATCAGCGAAGGAAATCAATAATCTAGATTGACCGTTGATCAGAACTCTGGCGATTAAAGTAATTTCGACAACAAATATAGGTCGTTCATTGGAATAGATCTAGAGAAGATATAACTCTCCATCAGAAAGCTAGTTTTGGAGATTATCATAACACTCCGACATATGAAACATTAGAGAATATTCCTTTTCTATACCATCCATTTGACATTCAGAAGACTCTGAAATTAGGGTATTGAAGAATATTTTTTCGCAACTTTGTTTACGTGCCGACATATCTGATTGTCCATTTCAATAAGTGATCAACGGTGGATACAAAATGCAACCCTAATATGAAACATATCTACACCATATGTTCAAATAGAAATCAATGGTTATGATTAAAGATTATTCGGAGCCTGAAAGAGACCATTTGGATTACTACTCCAACCATTCGAAGTTCCACTCTCAATATTGTTGCATTGAAAAGATCTGACCATCCATTCAAAAGCAAATCAATGGCAGAGGAAATTTTCACTCTGGAAATCTAGTCATAGTTTAAAGCCTATGAAATTTGTGAAGGGAATAAGAATGTGCATCTAGTGTTTGGTCATGTGAAGAAGAGAAATGGCTTAGCGTCTAATTGGACCTGAAATTATTTGAGCACGATATTCGTTCCGAGACTGGGAAGTTGAGAATTTGCCAATAGAGTAAGAGTCTGAATACTTTTTTTCAGTGGGTTGTGAAGCTGTAAGGCTATCAATTTTTGGTATCAGAGTGAAAGATACCACCAGAGCATGCTCGTGAGAAGAGAATATGCCACCTAAGATAAGAGGTCGAGGCATACTAGTTGTAAATGTGGAATTGCAACAGGAGGTGATACAAATCCGAGAAAGGATGGAAGACATGGAGACTTCCATGAAGAGAGAACCAGATACAGGAGATATCAGTGAAAGTGAAGAGACCACAACCTCTAATGAAGAAGAAGGAGAAGAAAGAATAGAATAAAAGTTGATTAGGGTGGTAACAATGGTAGGTGCCAAACCAAAAGTAGAGGTACCAACGTATGAAGGTAAAATAAATGTTGAAGAATTGATTGACGTGATAAATATTTTGATTATGAAGACGTAGATGAGGAGAAAAAGGTAAAGTGTGTTGTGACAAGGTTGAAGGGTCATGCGACACTATGGTGGGATGAATTACAATTATACATAAATAGAAAAGGGAAAAGAAAGATCAAGAATTGGAATGGAATGATTGCTAAATTCAAAACCAAGTTAATGTCGAAGGATTACCAGTTGAAACTATTCAGACAGTTGTAGAATATCAGATAGAAGACTATGACTATGAAAGAATATATAGAGGAGTTTTACATATTGACAATTAGAGTTGGGCATGTTGAGGAAGATGTTGAAAAGGTTGACAGGTAAATTAATGGTTTTAGGTATGACATACAAGATGAAATTAGCATTATGTTCCTGAAGACAGTTGAGGATGCATATCAAACAACTTTGAAAGTAGAGGAGAAGCTGGTTAGAAAAAAAATCCATAAAACCAGAGGAAGAGGTCCAAATAGAAGAAAATAACAATCTAGTCACAGAGGAAGATTTCATACTACAAAGGATGAAGGAAGAAACTCGAGATCAAGTAATTAGCCATCAAGAAGAGGAGAATCTAGAGGCACAATATTTTTCTCTAGAGGCATAGGTAGAGGAGGCATAGAAATTAAATGTTACACATGTGGAAATATAGGCCATATGTCATGGGACTATCTAGAAAACAAATCAGCAGGTCAAAGAAGTGCACATGTTGCAGAAACCAAGGAAGAGAATGTGAATACAGTCTCAAAAGAAGAAGTTCCTAAGGTAGGGGAGTCATTGTTGCTGAAAAGAGCTTTGATTAAGCCAGAGAAGGAAGCTAAAGAACTATCTTAGAGGAAAAGTCTATTCATAACTGTATACAATTCAAGAGGTAAGTGTCGCAAAGTTGTTATTGATATTGGTAGCACAAATGATTTGGTTTCCATAGAGATGGTAGAGAAGTTGGGATTGAAGATGATAGTGCATACCACTCCCTACAAAGTGTCCTAGTTGTAGAAAGGACATTATGTTTTGGTGAATGAGCAGTGTAATGTGGAAATTCAAATTGGGAGCTACAAGGATGAGGTATTATGTGACAGAATTCCCATGGATGTCTACCATATTTTTCTAGGAAGGCCATGGAAATACGACAAAAAATTCATTTATGATGGCAGGAGGAACACATATTCTCTTGAGAAAGATGGAAACAAGCATGTATTGTTTCCCTTATAGGATGAAGGAGTCAAAGAGGAATTTGGTCCCAGTGTATTGATGATGAGTGGAAAGGAACTACTCCAATAATTCAAGAAAGAGGAGGTACATTTTGCATTAATTGGCAAACCTAAGGTAATACTTACAAGTATGAATTTGGATGATTTTCCTGTAGAAGTTAAGACCATGTTAGATGAGTTTGATTATATTATAGTTGATGATTTTCCAAATGCATTACCCCTATAAGAAGTATTATTCATCACATTGATTTGATTCTAGGAGCAAGTTTTCCTAACAAAGCAACATAGATAATGACACCACATGAAAATGAGGAGATAAAAAAGCAAGTGCAAGATCTTTTGGATAAATGACTGATAAAGGAGAGCTTGAGTCCATGTGTTTTTCCAATAGTACTTATCCCAAAGAAAGATGGAGGGTGGTGTATGTGTATTGATTCAAGAGAAATCAACAAGATAACAATAAGGTATAGATTCCCATTGCCTATAATTGATTATCTGTTAGACTGTTTGAGTGGTGATAAGTATTTCTCAAAGATTGATTTGAAAGTGGATATCACCAAATAAGGATTAGAGAAGGAGATGAATAGAAGATTTCTTTCAAAACTAATAGTGGACTATATGAATGGTTGGTGATGCCTTTTGGGCTCACAAATGCTCCAAGTACTTTCATGAGATTCATGAATGAAGTTTTGAAAGAATTCATTGGAAAATTTGTGATAGTGTATTTAGATGGTATATTGATATATAGTCAAACAAGAGAAGAACATTTGATACATCTCAAGATGCTTTTGAGTACTTTACATAAAAACAAGTTGTTGATTAATTTGAAGAAATGTAGTTTTATGAAGAATGAGCTAATCTATTTGGGATTTGGGATATCTAAAGATGGTTTAAAGATGGATCTAGAAAAAAGTGCAAGCAATTGTAAATTGGCATACTCCAAGAAATGTGTTTTAGGTAAGGATTTTCCATGGTTTAACAAGTTTTTATAGAAATTTCATAAGTAGTTTCAGTCAATTATGTGATCCAATTGAGGAAACAATCAATGAAATCAAGTAACCATTCAAATGGACAGAAACAACTGATAAGAATTTCAAATTGTTGAAAAAGAAGACCATTGAAAATCCTATTTTAGTTTTGTCATACTTTGGTAAGTCTTTCCAAGTTGAAAATGATGTTATTGGCACTGCAATAGGAGTTGTCTTAAGTCAAGATCAGAGACCAATTGCATATTTTAGTGAAAAATTGAATGAGGCTAAGAAGACATATTCTTCTTATGATAAAAAGTTTTATGCAATTGTCCAAGCACTAAGGAAGTGGAAACACTATCTCAAGCCCAAAGAATTTGTTTTGTACACTGATAATCATGCATCGCAACTCATAAGTAGTCAGTCAAAATTAAATCAGAGACATGCCAAGTGGGTTGAATTCCTGTAAAATTTCACATTTGTTATTAAGCATACCAGTGGTAAAGAAAATAAAGTTGTTAATGCATTGAGTATGATTAATTTGATTTTGCAAGGGTTCCAAGTCAACACTTTAGGATTTGATGGACTAAAAGAAATGTATAAATAAAATGAAAATTTCAGAGATGCTTATGCAGCCTATGACAATCCAGTTTTCAGTAATAGAATACAGTGGTTGAGGTACATGATACACGAAGGGTTATTGTTCAAGGATAGTAAGTCGTGCATACCAAGATGTTCCATGAGGGAAAATCTGATCAAGGAAAAGCATAATGGAGGACTCACATGACATTTTGGATAAGACGATACCTTTGCTCAAGTTAATACTTTTTATTTTTGGTCAAGTATGTAGACTGATGTGAAAAGGTTTGTAGACAGATGCATAATTTGTCAACATGCTAAAGGGAGAAGTCAGAATGCAAGTTTGTATCAGCGACTACCTATCCCAAACAAGCCATGGATTCAGTGAGTATGAACTTTGTGTTAGGATTACCAAGCACACAAAGAGGTAATGATTCTATTTATGTTTTGGTTGATGGATTCTCTAAAATGACACATTTAATTACTTGTAAAAATACCAGTGATGCAACAAATATTGCAATTTTTTTCTTTAGAGAAGTGGAAAGACTACATGTTTTTTCTAACAATATTTTTTTTGATAGAGACACCATATTTGTGGGACATTTTTGGATAATTTTATGGAAGAAACTTGGTACTAATCTTAGTTTCAACTCATCATATCACCCACAGACTGATGGGAAAGAAAGAGTGGTGAACAAAAGTCTGGGAAATATTTTGAGGAGTCTTGTAAATGAGAATCCCAAGCAGTGGGATCAAGTGCTTGCTCAAGATGATTTTGCATATAATGATTCACCTAACAGAAGCACGTGAATGAGTCCATTTCATATCTTGTATGGGATGCATCCAAGAGGTATATTTGAATTGATGAATTTGGGAAAACAGGAAATGAGAAGTGTTGATGGTGAAGACTTTGTTGTGAGTATGCAGGAGCTACAGGAAAGAGTCAAGTAGAAGTTGCATGAGAGCAGTAGCAAGTACAAACAAGGGGTATACATGAGAAGAAGATCAGTGTATTTTCAATTTGGTGAGTTGTTAATGGCATAATTAAGAAAGGAGAGATTTCCTACAGGCACATATAACAAATTGAAGCTTAAGAGAATTGGGCCATGTAAGATTTTAAGAAAATTTTCATCTGATGCTTATGAAATAGAACTTCTAAGAGACATTGGAAATTATCCAATATCTAATGTTGTATATTTGTATACATTCAAAGGGAAAGAGGATGTTTCAACAGATGAACATGTAAGTGATGATCATCAGACCATTGGATGGAAAGAGAAATTTCCTAAAACAATTCAGAAAGATATTGAAGCAATGTTGGATAAGAAAGTGGAAAAAAGAAACACAGGTAAGGAATAAATCCAGTGTTTGATTAAGTGGAAAAATCAGTCAGTGGAGGATGCTACTTGGATGACAACAACAAAAATTTCCAAGTATGGCATAAGCATTGAAGATCTCATGAATAATTATTTTCTTCCCCGGGAGTTTGATGCAGGAGCATATGCCAATAAATTTTGAGATTGACCCAAATGGTCACAAGCATTTAACAAGGGATTTGGTTCCCTAATTTAATTGTAATGGACATATATTTCTAGAAGATATCTTAGCAGATATCTTCTATCAAATATTTTAGCTTGTTATTCGTTTCTTGTTGATATTTGGGAACTAAATTCTAGATTTGGAATTGGTTTGGATAGCTCGAGATTTTTTTAGTTTGTGAACTACTCAAGAGCTCTAAGTTTTATTGATTATTGTTTTATTGTGAGAGGTTAGAAATTGTGTGGAGAGGGTGCGAGATTGTGTGTTTGTAGAGGTCTGAGAGACCACGAAGGAACATAGTGCAATTCTTGTATTTTATTCCTTCGATCATTGAATACAGAATTGTGGTTATGAATTTATACTCTCTATATGTGTATTTTTGAACTCTGCTTATCCATTGAGTAGATAGAGTGGAAATTGATTATATCTGCAATGGATCGAGCACAAATTCAGAGTCAATCTCTATGAAATTTTCGAGGTTAAGAAGTTCAAAAATTGATGACTATGATTAAATCTGGGAGACAAGCTCCAACAGATCGACGATTCTCATTGACCTACCATCGGACCCTGAAAGGGACAGAACATGTGTTGTTTTGGATCCTTTCTATATCCTATCAAACCTCCATTTCGATGCAACAACTCTGAGAGTGAAATCCAACCATCCATCAATGAAGGAAATCAATGATCTAGATTGATCGTTGATCAGAACTCTAGCGATGAAAGCAATTATGACAAAAAATTTAGGTCGTTCATCGAAATAGATCTAGAGCATATCTAACCATCCATCATAAAGCCAGTTTTGGATCTTGTCACAACACTTCGACACATACAACATCAAAGAATATTCCTTTTCGATGTCGTCCATTCAGCCTTCAAAATACTGGGGAAGTTTCACAACTCTGAAATCAGTGTATCGAAGAATATTTCGTCGCAACTTTGTTTACGTGCCGACAAATCCGATCATCCATAAAGCCAGTTTTGGATCTTGTCACAACACTTCGACACATACAACATCAAAGAATATTCCTTTTCGATGTCGTCCATTCAGCCTTCAAAATACTGGGGAAGTTTCACAACTCTGAAATCAGTGTATCGAAGAATATTTCGTCGCAACTTTGTTTACGTGCCGACAAATCCGATCATCCATTTCAATAAGTGATCAAAGGTGGAGACTGAATGCGACCCTACTTTGAAATATATCTGCAATGTTCGTTCAAACAATAATCAACGGTCATGAATAAATATTATTTGGAGCCTAAAAGAGACCATACAGAGCACTACTCTGACCATGTGAAGTTCCACTCTGAAAATATGTGACCGTCCATTCAAAATAAAATCAACGGTTGAGGAAAGTTTCACTTTCGAAATCTAGTCATAGTTTAAAGACTGCAAAATTTGTGAAGAGAATAAGCCTGTGTATCTAGTTCTTGGTCACGTGAAGAAGAGAAAGGGCTTAACATCTAATTGAACCTGCAATTATTTGAGCACAAGATTCGTTCCTAGGCCGTGAAGTTCAGAATTTGTGTAAAGGTATGAATACTTTGTTCAATGGATTATGAAGTCGTAAGGCTAACAACGTAACAAGTAATTAAAGTAAAAACTAAATGAAAAGGAAGTAAACACAATGACTAAGAAAATGTAATTGCCTTGCACTTAAATTATGTGCCCTAAATCTTGTCTCAAATCTCTTTTACCCACTTAACAAGGTCATTTATGGAAACACAAGAGTATTGAAGTGTACCCTAGGAGAGTTATTACCATAAATCATAAATGGTAAATATCAAAGAGTGCCTTTCACAAATTGCTACATCAAGAATTAATCAAAATGAATGATTTTTCTAAGGTATTCCTATATAGCAGGATTCAAAATACATAAAATTACTACATCGATGATAGAGCAGGATTCAAAATACATAAAATTACTACAACGATGAGGAATTAAAATTAATTTTCTACACTATATCTATATAGCAGGATTCAAAATACATAAAGGTTTATTTAGAACTTTAAAAAATACAAGACTTCAATGTAGTCTAGTAAGGTGTTCCACTATTTAGCACAACTCATAAGTATTAATGGCCATTACAGAGCCAATTCCATCCACCTCTTTCCTGATGAGATCTAGAAATCGCTCAATCAAATCATCGTTCGAGAACTTTTTTGCATCACCTGTTTTGTTTTCATGGTTGAATGACCGCCACTACTCATGGCTTAAAACCCCCCTACTCCTTTGATTACCTTGACAATATTCATCTGCAACTTTAGAAGAATTTTATATTTCTCCTTGGGAAGGGATGCGATAACACCAATAATATTGTTCGTTGTCCCAAATAGTACTGTAGGAATATTATTGCCATCTTAACCAAACAAGGGAAGAGCTAAAGATCCAAGATGGTATTTACCTTCAACTTCCAATTTTCCTTCCTCTTCATGATCAATTGCCACATCATTATTTTTCTTCACTGTAAAAATGTTGAAAATTTCTCTTTGCACCCAGGTATATATCATCATCCAAAAATATAACATCGGTCATCTAGTTTGCACTATAACTACGAGCTCTATTCTAACATACCTCCTTGATCATGCTTGTATACCAACATATACATATATTTCAGATAATCACCAACTAAGATAAAATCTCCATGAGGTTTAACATGAACTGCATGTACATGACCAATATGTCCACATTCATACTCTAGCTCCCTAGAACCATCATCACAGATCACCCATTTGTACAAATCAATCTTTTCGTCAATTCCTGCAAGTATTTTTCCATTAAATGCATTAATATTGTATACAACACCCTTTGTCTCCTTCTTGTCAGAAAATTAATCATTCCACCACCCAAAAGATGACTTATCTCAGCTGATCGAATTTTGAAGAGTTACCACCGCTCAGAAATCAATTTCCACTGCCTTGACTACCTTATTCATTTAATGATCGAAGAGTTATCACTGCCACACCGTTTTATTTTTGAATGATCAAATTTCAAAGGGGAAATGAACCATTAATGTTCTGGAAAATTCAAATTCGACTTAGATACAATGAAGGGGCAAGCTAAACGACTAATTGTATCAGTATATATACATCTATGTAATTCTGATTTTTTATATGCACACATATACATAGAGAGAAATAGAAAAATAATTTTGAGAGTGTTATGAGGGGATTTTATACTTTGTTACTGTTTGAATCTGAGTTTGTAAACTCATGATAATGTTCAAATTTATTACAGAGTAATTTATTTTTATGTAGCATGCATACTCTATTTTCTTTTTGAAAACTTCAGTTAAATACTTATGATGTGCAGTGTTTTGCTGTAGAATGCTATTGAGTTTTTAGTACAAAAGTATTGGGTGGATTTACTGTTGCAGGGAATGATTCATTGAAGTTATTTTACTGTTGGAATCTAAGTTTTAATTTGTTGTTATAATTCCCTTGTTTCCGCTATAACTCTTTTTTGTTGCAATAACCATTTTACTCTCTATTGAAACACCTATTGAAAAGGTTGTTGTAGAACAGAGTATCGATCTTTGTGTATGATGCAGGAGTGATTCACTTAATTTTTAATTTAATAGCTTTTTATTGTTTGTTGAAGCGCGTACTAAAACACATGGTTGTAGCTTACAGGTGTTGTTACACAGTGTTGAAACTCGTGTAGTAATTGTTCATTGTTTTCTAAAGCACTCTCCTACATCCTTCATTGTGGTATCAGAGCTAGTGATATTTTTGTTAAGTACTTGAATAGATATGGAGATAAATCTCAAAATAAACCCACAATATCAATAAGAAAAAACAAACCATTCACCAAAATATTGAACACAAGAACCCTTGAGGTAGGGTAACACCATATATTATTCCTTAAGGAAGGAATGTACTCCTCAAGCAATGCTTATACATTCACAATATTCTTCACTATGTTTCATTACATTGCTTACACTTCTTTATATGGCTCTCTCTATCTCCTAGGAACCTTCTAGAGAGCCTTCTCACATTTATTACATTTAACTATTGTTATCTCCTAAAATAAATTTTCCCATTTATTGTCATTAGGTGATATATTTGTCATTAGTTGATAGATTTTTAATTTTTCCAAGTTCAAGTGTCTTTAAGATTATTTTTACACTTGCCTTTTCAAGAAGTAATTGATCTTTACTCTCAATGTAAAAAATGTCAAAAATTAGTTTTCGGCAGCTAAGGGCTAGTTTTTAATATATTGTAAGTTGTTGAAAGCTTTCACTTTTGGAAGCTAAAAAGGCAAGCACAAGTTGCTCTAAGCTGCCGAAAGTGCAGGGTTTTTGCTAGCGGTTAGCACGTCCAATCATAACTCATTTTTCTCAGCCTTGGAGAGGTCATTTTACATGCTTAAATAGTCGATTGACAACTAGACATCCTAAGCTTTCCAATGATACCTTCATATTTTCATTTTGAGCTCAGGAAGGCAGTCAAAAGTCCACTACAAGATGAAGCAACTGGAGAATCATTTCGAGAAACGGGTGGAGGCTTTTGTTCCTAACACGTCAAAGAAAAATAACCTCTCTCAAGTTTCCTACAGGTGTCATAGATTGGGAAAATCGAATCCATCTCTGAGCCCTAATTTTTGGATCTCAGAATTTCCTTGTTTGACACATGTTTTTGAAATGCATATCCCAAGCAAATGAAAATGAAACTAAAAGAACTGAGAGAGGTTTTTGCTCACAACAAACCAAGGTACAAAATAATCTTCAAGTTTGTACAAAAGTATAATGATTTGGGAGATACAAAATCTTAACTGCAACCCCAGTTTTCATCAGTCTGGCCCATTTTTATGGCAGACAGTTCCAGAAATTGAAGGTAACAGTTGTTATCTTTGGGATTTTGAAGGTAATTCAACCTCCTAGGGAGTATTTTGACCTCAATACCTATATGAGGCATCATTGTAACATAGAAAGAGAGGTTCGAGTCTCGAGTCTAAACTACACTACATTTGTAATAGACTTTTCTTTCATATAATACAAATACACAAGATTTTTTCTCAGTTACTATCAGACTATCATCTTCTTTCTATTTTTGTACTTTGAATGATTATTTTTTATCTAATTTTGTCTAATTGTAGGTGACTATCATCTCACCCTGTCAATTCATAAACACTAATTGAATAGTAATATGTGCTATCTTTATTCAGCCCATCATATATATATGGTCTGGTTGATAAATATAGTCTTCACCCACCTAATTCAGTCATTCATTTGATCATTAACTCTTGAAAGCCTTGTCATACCTGGTTATATATATTTGAGTGTCTTGAGAGAGAATCAGTTGGTTAAGTTACCCCATTTGATCCAAGAAAATACATAAGACCAAGACATACTTTAAGTTACCAGGCTTCTTTAAGATACAACTCGAGAAGGACTCATAGAGAGATAATAAATCAACATCGTTGTCGGGGAGAGGAGATTGAAGCTCAACTTCCTTGGGAGACAAAAAGATCAAGCTTTGATGATAGAAAAAGTCTGGACATATTTTCGGTTGTAATCATCTATCTCGCGAATCCATGAAGGACAAATTCAGTAGAAAATCCATTTTTCAGAAATCTGTTGGAGACTCCATTGGTATGAAATGAACAAGAGATATGCATTTTTCAATTTCTCAAGTATTTATGGTTATCCTAATCCAGTGCCTAGTAGAGATGGATGGGACAATAAACTTCCCAGATTTCAAGGAGAAGAGTGGGAAGTGTCAGCTGAACACTTACTGGATTTTCATGAACTTATTCATTGGCTTCAGATCGTACATGAGGATGTTCATATTAAACTTTTCAGGTATTCATTAGAGGGAATTTCTCTTGACTAGTGTCGATCTCTAAGTACAATAGCTAGAAAATGTCTCTCAGATTGAACCCTCTTGTTCATCTATTGTCTTTAGATTTATAGCTTTACAATGTACATATCAAATCCTATGAAAAGGGATCCAGGATACTAAAAATAGCATAACATAAAACTAATTGTAAATTCTAAAGGAACAGATCCTTTATTAAAGGAAACCAAACCATATCTAAACTAAAGTCTTCGATAGTTGCAAAAGTATTCAACATCCTTAAATGTGATGACAAGGCAAAAAATCTTCAAAGGCTGAAAGATAAGTTCAAACAATGCCACTTGGAAAAACAAGTCATTCTTGCCATAAATAGATAACAAACTTTATCTCTTTCATCTTGTTGGCACCTCAAAAACTGGAACAACACTTTGAAGAAGATCCTCTTAATTATAAATTTGACTTATAAATCATCTTCGTGCTCTGTAAGATAATAAAACTTCGATCTGGGCAAAATTTACTCTCTTTCTGGCCATCTCGGGTTTCACCAGCTATTTCGCCTTAATATTTGCTAGTTAGCTAGTGAAAACTCTTCTTTTCATCAACTAACTGGTTATAATTTCGCCTTTTGCGCTGGTGAAATCTCTGTCTTTGGATAGCTTACCTTTCAAGCATTTAAGCAGAGAACAGAACAAAAGAAAAGTATAGAAAGAACTCAAGGATAACAAAAGGATGTTGCTTGTAGTCTATTCCTGCAGCTCACACTATGCTTCTTTCCTGCTATCTGTAGATTGTACTGGATTGGTGCTAACAATTGCCATATTGCATATAGTAATTCGACCATCAATAGTCTTACTAGGTTCCTACAAAGCCTTCTGAGCAGATTCCACATGTTTAAATATAATAAAGCCAAAGCCCCTTGACTTTCCAGTTGCCTTGTGAATAATAACAGACCCTTTTTCAATCTCTCCATACTATTTGAATGCTTCACGTAGAGTTCATGAAGCAATCTCCCAAACCAGTCCATGCACAAATAGCTTCCGATGAGCAGGGTCTTTTCTGGCAACATTTATAATATTGTCTGCAATTGCAGGGTAATGACAGCCAATCAATTTTCTCTCGAATTTATCAGATTTTGGATGAAATTACACAAAGTCTCTTTCACTGTCATTTGTTGAGCACATGAGTATAACTTTGTGGCTTGAGAACAACCCGAAAATGCAAGATTTGTTTGTCTTTTGATGCATGGTTCCTCAAAAACTTAATACGAATGTATAATCAATTTGACACCTTCCTGGTTGTAGGAAATTTCATCCAGAGTGGCTATGAGGATGCTCATATCAACACCATAAAATTCATTGGTATCCTCAATTAAGTTATTCCAGTCAACCATAGCATTTTCATAGTCTAGCAATTTTTTCTCCCCCTGACCAGACCTGATTGATGCTAGCCACATTCGTGCATGGATGGGATACATGAGTCCAGTTGGCTTCAAAAAGCGATCACGAGCACAGATCACAAAATCAAACATGGATTCGCGCAAAAGGAAAGACCCCATCCTCCATGAAAAGTGGCCACATCAAATGTGTTAAGAAACAGAAACGGTCTCCATAATTGGTTACTTTTCATCGATCTAAGATTTTCCTGCAAGATCAATCACCTGCTCAAAATAAATAATGATCTGCCGATGAGATCTTTCTCTAACCATCGCGCACCAATCTGAATTGACAGGGGGTTTACTTTGTGGTCTGCAAGTCTTTTAATAAAAATTCGACATCTCGCCACTTCCAGCTTAAAGTCCGAGCTACCTTCCTCCTTGGACCACCTATGCAATACACCTGTCAATTGTTCTGATTGTGGCTATTGTTTGTGGCCCGCTCCAAAACTAAACTATTATCAATCACAAGACACCTGTAAAATTATGTGCACGAACAGTTGTGTTGGTTTTATATATTTCGATGAGCTATGACAAGAGGGTGCCATCCCTGTGTGCTCAATATTCAAAAGCAGTAATGCATATTCTGCCAATATTGCAATTTAAACATCGACATATGCATGATCTTGACACAAGACACCAATATTGCAATTTAAACATCGACATATGCATGATCTTGACACAAGACACCCGTCTGCATATGTATTTTATTAGGAAAGCTCACATAACCTTATCGATGAGATGATTAGACAATGGAACTCGGTGCTTGTGCTTGGCATGTCGATCTGTAACTAGGTTTGTGGGATAGAGAGCTTGGCACTTAGGCTTTTTGTATTTAATCCTGACTTGGCTTGACTAGTGGCTTGTGGTTCTCTCAAAAGTTCGGTCAAATATTCAAAGCCCTAAAGGCCTTAGCATAGATTTATACTTAGGATGATGACTAGAATTGGGCTTAGAACTTTAGATTTAGTCTAGGTTAAATCCATTAAAAGCATGCTTCTTTTTTAATAAAAATCTCAAATAAAAGAAACTAGGAATACATCAAACTCAAGAAGAATAAATTGTGCAGAGTTCAAATGATATTTCTAATCATTTATTCGTAGGTCAAGAGGATGAAGCCAAAGGATTTTTTAGGCAAAGCTAATCGATTGGGAGCTTGATGAAAAATATGGAGGTTAAGACACTAGCCAAGATACTGAAGAAAACAATATATCAAATGAAGAATGATGAGAACAATCATCAAAATACTAGTGCATTTTGATCGCTAACAACTGGCTCCAACTGGGATGTAGACCTCCCTGCGAGGTTTCCAAGAACCTAGTAGTTCCAGTAGCCTTTAGCATTGGACATGGAGTCATTTGGTCTTTATAACTGATCTCCTGCAAACCTGTGACCTACCTGTAGTCTTCCCTGCTATTTCAAGAAATTGGAAACAATCTACTTTCTCGTATGAAGAGCTTATTCTTCTGCTAACTCCTACACTAATCAAACATACTGCCTCTTATTAGGTGAATTCATCTGTCCAATGAAGCCATGTAAGAAACTATTTTTTTGAATCTGTTCTTGGTCTTGTCCCTAAAAATAAAAGAATGCATATCCAACAAAAATGTTGCTTAAATAGATGATAAAGCCAACTTTCATCTGACATAATTTTTTTTGGATTAATGTTGTTCATAGACTCCAAATAGTCAGCAAAAGGGTCATTGAAGTCATAATGAAATACCTCTTTGAGTTGCTGATCCAACTGACTGTAACACTACTCTTCTCTTCCTTCACAAAACTCAATGTTGAATGTAGATTGCTTGATCTCCGTTAAAGGAAAATACAAACTCAATTTCTGATCTGAACCTTTCTATTCCTCTTCACCATCACTCTCTTTGTATCTATTGCAAACTTTCAGTTCCTAAAAATCTTGAAACTGTAGGCTACCCTCATTATCTTTAAAGGTTTCGAAAGAAGCAATCTGATCATCATGACATTCATCTTTACTAGATGAATTTGATACAATGTTAAAGGCATCATCATGGCTATCATAATGTGGATCAACAATTTATTGATCATGATGAGAGATATCTTCTTCGTAGGTGATTTCAATTTGTTGCTCATGAGGCATTATAAACATAAGAGAAGACCTAAAATCTTCGGCCAGATTAAACTCATCATATTCAATGGAATGGTTGATTACAACATGATGTCGTTCCTTTATGGGCAAAGAAAAAGGCTCATTGAAATCATATTCATAAATTTCATATATGGGTTGGCTGCTGTTAAAATCAACATCCTTTGAAGTAGGGGTCTGCTCTACTGCATCTGCATACTTATCAACAATAGGTGAGAAGAAAACTCTTGACTCATGCGAAGAAAGACATACAGTCTTCAGATCCTTTTCCCCAATCACAGGTGAAAACATATCATAGGCAACCTCTTGAAAAGGTTAAAAAAAAACTTCGTCTCTAGTTGTTTCTTCATGTAAATCAAAGGCAACAGGTGTAACAGAGATAAGGTCTAATGCATTTACAGCTATGCAATTCTTATTTGTATCATGAAGATCTTC
>CBVK0100441946.1:0-26799 GCA_900067695.1 Picea abies | reverse complement strand
TGTCATCTTCAAAAATTCATTTCTCCTCAACCATGAGGATCCAAATGACGTGCCACATACCACTGAAAACAACATGATGCATACTATCCATCCATGGGTCTTGTATCTACATGTGCATTTTCCTTCATGTCCAAATACCTTCATCAATGTTGTGGTCCAAAACCCATGACTAGGGTTGACATCAATGACAACAATCAATCTTCCAACAATGCCCTTGTTCACGGCTGAAGTTGCATACAAAATTGTCCAGCAATATTTGGCCAATCCCATTCTAACTCCCACATAGGAGTTAGATCTAGTTCTCGAACCTATTTTGGCTCAAGGTTCTCTTGCTGCTACATATCGTTTACACTCGATCTTTCCTTCTGACGACGTGCTTCTTGAGGCATTGACTGGTCCAGACAGAACCTGGGATGAGCTTCATCATAGATCTTACTTTATTCCAGAATTAAGGAGAATAGAGGTGGAAACTTCGTTTCGACCGTGACTAGAGATAGGTATTTTCCTATTAATCCTCTGGCTACACACATAGTTTATGTTGAGGGTAATATGGCAAGTATCTATGAAATGATTCGCATAGATATATCTAGAAACCTTGGCATTGTGGAGAATGTTTTCATCTAAGAATATTGCTCCCCCGAAGATATTCGAATTTATACAGAGTTATTTAAGTAATTTCACAATGTTTTTGCCTGGTCTTATGAGGAAATTCCAAGCATAGAACCAACAATTTTCGAACATGAAATAATGAATTATCATGATGCCAAGCCGATTTGGCAGAACCTTCATCTAGTGAATCCTCTAAAAGAGGCAACAATTATGGTTGAGGTAGGGAAAATGATTAAATTCATTTTTATCTACCCGTACAGTTGATGGAATGGGTGTCAAACCCGGTTCCGGTTAATAAGAAACAAGATAAGATTTGCGTGACTTGAACAAGGCCAATTTGAAAGATAATTTCCCCACCCCATTCATTGATCATATTGTCTATGAATGCACTAGATACGAGTTGTTTTCAATCATGGATGGTTTCTCAGGATATAACCAGATCCAGATCAAACTCGAAGACTAGTATAATTTTATTTTTTTTTGTCCTTGGGGTACGTTCGCGTATCGTAAGATGCCTTTTGGCCTGAAGAATGTTGGAGCCACATTTCAGCAAGCCATGTCATTTTCTTTTCACAACCTTAGACATATATTTGAGGCATATCTTGATGATCTAACATCACTCTCTCGCAAGAGATCTGATCATCAGGCACACCTTTGACTAATATTTGAACGATGTCGCTAGTATCATATTCACTTGAATCCTAACAAATGTTGTTTTTACACGATGTTGGGTCATCTCTTAGGTTTCATTGTTTCAACAACAAGGATTATGGTCGATCCTCTCAAGGTTGAGGCTATAGTTGAATTTCCTCCCCCATACACAATACCCCAGCGTCAGAGCTTACAGCGAAAGCGAGTTGTCTTCGGTGTTCTATCGTGAATTACACCGAAATCACTAAAGGGTGTACACATCTCTTGAAAAGGGGAGTCTCATTCTATTGGGATGAAGCCGCTCAACTCTCTTTTGAAGCATTGAAATGTGCCCTTACGTCTGACTCTTTGCTCCAACCTATTGATTATAAAAAATATTTTTTGTTGTATTTGACTACTAGAGAGTTGATCATCAGCATGGTCTTGGTGAAAGAAGATGATTTGGTTGAGGACCATGTTATTTATTACCTTAGCCAAGGCCTAGTTGGGATGAAACACAACTATTCTCACGTTGAGAAGCTTTCTTTGGAAGCAGTGCATGCTATCCAATGATTTTGTCAGTACATTTTTCTTCATAAGACCACTATCATTATCATTGAGAACCCTTTCTAATATTTGTTGACACAATGAGTCATTGGCACAAAGATTTGTAGATGGATTGTAATCCTTCAAGAATTTGACATGGATTTTGTTTCCATGAAATCCAAAAAGTCGTTGATCGTTGTCAAACTTATTTCTAAACTTCTGATTGAGTATAGTGATATCACACTCGAAGAATAGCCTATCAAAGGAGATATTTTTCTAATCGCATCTTTGAACCCCTGGTATGGATATATACTAGTCTATATCCAAACTTTGGAGTGCCCCACTTCTGCTTCGCATGATGAGCGTTGACGAATTCTCCATCAAGCACGAAACTATATCATACTTGATGACACTTTGTATCGTTGAGGTGTATATTTCATTCTTTGATGGTGCCTTATCCATGAAGAAGCATAGCTTGTTTTGAATGACTACCACACTGAAGCATGTGGTGGTCATTTTTATAGGTTGGAAAAAACCAAAAATATTCTATGTGTCGGTTAATTCAGGCATTTGTTAATCAAGGATTGCATTGAGGTGGTCAAGAAGTGCCACCCTTGTCATATCTTATCTTGGAAGATGTGGGCACACCATGCTCCCATGTTTCTTGTCATTTCTTTTGGTCCTTTAACCAAGTGGGGGATTGATTTCGCTACATGTCACCCAACATCATCCAGGGGGAATCGTTGCATCGTCATAGCGGTAGACTACTTCAAGAAATGGGTCAAGGCTATGACAACATTTAAAAATGATGGAGAAACAATGATTGTTTTCATTTTAAACCAAATAGTAGCAAGATTCGACATCTCGAAGGATATTGTCAGTGACCATGGTAGTCACTTCCAAAAAAAAATGATGACTGAATTAACATCAAATCTTGGGTTGAGGAAAGAAAATGCATCACCTTATTACCCACAAAAGAATGGTCTAGTTAAAGCTATGAATAAGTCTCTCAAGACTATTCTTCAGTGGACGATCAATTCTACCAAGTCAAATTGGCATTTGATGTTGTACTCGACGCTGTGGGCCTATTGAACATCTGTAAATACTGCCACCATTTTTTCACCTTTTCAAATCGTATACGGGATGGAAGCAGTCTCACCTATTGAATGTCAGATCTCATCTTTAAATTTGGTAGTGGAATTATTGCCAGACACTTCACCGCTTGAGAAACGCCTACTATATCTCAAGCATCTTGATGAGAAGCGTCGTGATGCAGCCTCGACCAATGAGGCTCATAAGAAATGAGTCAAGTTTCAGTACGATCGGTCTGTTCATCCTTATATTTTTTTCAACGACGATCTTGTCCTGGTCTACGATCAAGACAAATATCCCCTCGGGGTAGGCAAGTTCAAACCCATGTGGTTTGGACCGTTCATTATGAAAGAGGTCTTGAAGAAGGGCTCTTAACATCTCATTGGATTTGAAGTAAATGCCTTGGAAGAGCCTATAAATGGGCTCTACCTCAAGAAGTATTACTCTCAGGTTGGTCTCCTAGGTGACTTCTTGTACATATGTATAGTTCTTATACTGTTTTTTATCATTTTTTTTATGGACGTGTAGTTATTTATGTCTTATTTTCACTATGGAAGATGTCAAGTGAATCAGAGGTGCATTTTGGGTTTGCCGATGACATTATATGACACACTTGGAGGCTTCCTTCTATAACTTAGGTTGTTTTCACACCTGGATGTGAGTTTCTATCTTCCAGAGGAATTTTTCTAGGTGATGTTAGCACTGAGAGACACCCTCATACTGCAAGAAGATAAGCCTAGTAACCCTCAAAAATGTTTGTGGATGTAGGTTTATGAATGGAGCTCAAGTGGAAAAAGCTCATTACGAGAATGTTTTAACATAGAAACTGGACAAGCAATGCATAAGGAAATGAGTTCCTCATTAACTTCAGTCAGTGGTTTAAGGTTAAAGGTGAGAAAAAGGAAGACTTAGTGAGAAAGGTGGACAAGTCTTCCATGAGAATCCATCCTTCAAGAAGCTTGGTGAAGAAAAACTCATGCACAAGAGCACTCTTGAACTTAGGTTTCAGACACTGAAATATATCACAATAGCATAATAATCAAACCTTCATTATCATGCAACTACAAAAAATCGTTTGGATCCTCCATGCACGATCATTTCAGCATAAGATGGGAAAAGGAAACAAGGAAATTACTGAAACAAGTCACAACAACATTAGAATCAACCCTACATTACAATACAACTACAACCCTCATCTAGATCCTCCATGCACGAGTGTTTCAACAAAGATTTGAACAAGATGATGACTTATATTAATGTGAAAGTCGCATATATCATACAAAACTAGAGAACAATTTTGTTAATCAAAATATTACAAAATAGGGAGCTCTGCTCAACCAGTTGACGACCATAACAAAATCTTGAACTGATCTATTTATACTCAGATCAGTCCACAACTACCAGGAGTGTGATCTGGCCATCCTATTCAAGGCTTTACATGTATTCATCCTTCTGTCAGACTGTGTGTGTATCCTTTTGTCAGATGCAAGCTTAGATTAGCATGGGACTGCAGGAAAATCCGTCCATAAGGGTACCTCAGGCTGACAGTTATGTATCCACGGCTAGACCATCCATGCCTTCTATTTATGGAGTGAGTCGAGGTTTCAACCACCACTCCTTTTTCATTAACTGTTTTTTTTCTCGGGATTGCAATGAGGATTAATGCCTAGGGGGCGGCCACATGCTGCTCTCAGATTTGTCATTTTATAAGCACATGAATGTGGGGCCATTGAAGGCAGTTTGGACCCACACTACTTTTGAGCCCACAATTCACCACCTTTCACCACATATCTCTTTTACTATACCATAGTTTCGATTGCGGGACCGCTCTAGAATTTTAACATTCATGAATGTTTCATCCCTGCAGTAAAGTGTGGCCATCGATTTGATGAAAATCCACGATATGGGAAACCCCTCTTTTTTAGTGCCCCTACTCAAATTTATCCACCTACTAACTCCAGAACCCTTTTAAACCATGGTTAGAGATGCAACCAACTTTTTCCTTTGGGAGCTTTGAATGGTGAGAAGGAATACCTATCGTAGGATGATCTCCTGAATCTGATGTGGTGGCCTGACGTCACTGTGATGACGTGTCATGGAAAGAAGGGTGAAAAGTGTCACATGGATAAGGTTGGATGATACAACCAAATGACCTGAAATGAGTGCCACATGTCAGGGCCAGATGGAATCCACTTGTCTCCACGAATGAGTGTCACTAGTCCTGACGAATGAATGCCAAGTGTCTTTGGTACTTCAATGCTTCAGTCGATATTCATTTCTTATATGCTACAAAGATCAACGGTCCTTCTTGATTTGAGATCAATGATCCATAATTACTTCGAGAGTTTGGGCTTCAGGACTTTTCAATGCATAGCTCTTACAATCCTCCAAAGCATCGTATCTTCGAAGTGAGAGATCTACCTCCACATGTCCTCTTATTTTGGATGGTTGAGATTCACTTTGGGAGTTCAGGCTTCGAGAGATTTCTTCTACCGAATTTCCGAAGTGTGAGATTTGTCGACGTGTTTCTCAGCCTTCAATGGCTCAGATTTACTTCGGGACTTCGAGATGTTTGGATGGAAATATCCCGAAGTAATTTTCTTTCGGTTGATGTGGAAGTCACTCATCACTTCAGGACTTTGGGACTTTGGCTCTTTGGGACATCTCTCTAGTCATTAATCCTTGAGTGACTTTTAAATTATGATTGTCTGAGAGCCACTAATTTGAACTACACATGGGGTCTCCACCATTGAAAATCGAACCATTCTACTTTCTTGGATTTCAAGACCGAAATGAAGTGCTCTGAATGTTGTGTTTAATGCTTCTTGTGAAAACAAAGGACTTGGTCGGCCTACTGTGAGCTCAATTTCACTAGCACCACTTTCCATATCTAGAGGTCACAACGCCTTTGAGATACTTTTGTTGTTGTAGATGTTTGTTCTAACAAGTGATGCTACAAACAATGTCACTGAGTACAGCCCAGTGATAGAGTTTCTTCGCGATGCCTTGTCACATGGAATTTCACACCTACGGGTCTACCTATATTCTCAGTTGGTTGTGTCCCGGTTAAATGGATTTTACCACATTTATGATCCTAGTTTACAACAACGCTTCCTTAGGGTACATCTATTAGAACGTTACTGTTATCACTGAAATTTTGTTCGCAAATGGTTACAAGAATTCAGCATCATCAAACAGTTATGAAGTCATCCATGGACCTGAATTAACACAAAATCATTCATAAAGGGTCAAAAAATATACAAAATAGTGAAAAATTGAAGAGCACTATGAAGACACTGGGTGGGCATGCACATGCGCGAAACAGAAACGCCAGATTCACGCACATGCACATGATGTGCGACTGTTATCGCAAAAATCCGTGCACCTGAGAAACGATGCATTTATGAGAGTGGTTGGCCTCCCACCCACTTCTGGTTCAACTCCCAAGCCAATTTGACACTCAAATCTGGACTGGATTCAACTAGATGGCTAGTCAAAGACCTAGAAATGCCCTAATTAGCCTCTTTACACACTACAAACTAGTTGAACAATAGCTCAAAGGAATGCTATAAAAAGGCCATGGATACTATAAAAAGGCCATGGATACAGTTCATTTTTCAAGGAATTTCATAGCAAAGTTATGTTGCCACTATTATCTTGAGGATTCTTCTATCCTTGCCAAGAGTATACTTACATCATTGCTTTGGGGCAATCCATCTCACCCCTTGAGTGGATTATCAAAGAATTCTTTCACCATTTTCATTTTGATTTTCAAAGTTGTAAGAAGAGCTTACTTGTGGGGGTCCAAGAGCCCCCCCTTGGAGGAAGAAGGGACTCATAGTCCCCTTGCTTCTCGGTGTTTTCTTTCACTAATATCATCCTTATCATTGGTGACATGGGTCTCATTGTTATTTTTGTCCTTATGTCCCTATGTTTATAAATTTCATTTTTATTTTATTTCTTAGTTTAATTCTTAGTTGTTGTTTTAGATTTCTTTTTCTAACCCTTTTCCTTGCAGCTGTCCTGCTCAGAAAAACCAACTGAGCTTGCAAGAAACTCTATTTTTCTCACGAAGGTGACGAAAGAGGCACGACAGATTGGTGACTCCACTGGTGCGACAATTGAATCAAATTACAGATAACCTAGATAATATTGTGTTAGACTGGCATATCTCACATCAAGCTACCACTACACATACATAAACATATCAACAACCTGTCATAGCATATATAGATTAGACATCATGAATACATCAACAAAACACATGTAAATACCACATAGATCTCAAAATGTATACTCATGTATATATCGAAAGGTCCACAATGCCATCTAAATGTTTACATACAAAAATACAAATATCCACAGGCCAATGAAGCACCTTGGTGCAAAATGGGCTCACCAGCCTATATACAAAAAATACATCAATACATAGAGCACCACTCAAGGTTCCTCTAGAGCACCACCGCCTACCCCTCCCTCAGGCATACCCCTCCCTCAGGCATGGCGGCCCACCACCGCCTGCCCCTCCCTCAAGCAGTGGTTTCCCAACCCCTACCGGTCCCTCCTGCCTCGACGATAGTCGTCCGGTCATCACAGCACCAGCTACTGTTGCCTGTCGTACTACGACCCACCATGGCGGCGAAATCCCCACACACTGCTCTAGAATACCCTCATCTTGGATGTGAGACCACATGCCCTCAGGCACGTTCTGTAACATCGCCTCCAGGTGACAGCGTATGTCCTCAAAATCTACTTCGATAGTCGCCGGAGGAGCATGTGATGGCCCAACACCCGGGTCATCAAAATGGTGTCTCCTCGCTGTCCTCTCTGGATCAACTGGTCATGCCACAGCGTCCTCGTGCTTAGATCTCTCTCCTCATGACAATCTCTTCGGCTCCTAACGAGTCGACGCTCTCTACAACTCCACCTTGTGCCGTGAGGTGCCACATCTGCACATACAAACAAGCAACAGATAGTATCAGCATCTATATCCTATACATATGTCATGCTATCTAAAAACATAAAAAACATATATATCAACATCATCAACATACCTCGACGGTCAAACACCTCCCCTGTAGGTAGCACCATGTCTGGATCCTCCCGGATGTCAACCCTGGCATAGGGGTACCGCAATATCACCTGCGACATCTTTCGCCATACCTGTGCCGCCTCAGCAGTAAAGAAGTGGCCACCCTTGCCACCACCATGGCGAAGCAAAACAGTAGACCACCGCCTTAGTCACGGCTCTCGAGCCCCAGGTGCACCCAATAAAATCCTAGGGCACAACATCAACACCCTCTCCAGAAACCAGGACACCAGGATGGACCCGAAGGAAAAATATCCAGTATCCGTGGACCGACAGTGGTCCAGCTTCCCTACCATCCTAGCATGTCGCCTTAGCCCCCATGCAAAGTGCTCACCAGCCAACACTCTCTCCATCACCATCAACTGACCACCATTGATCTGTTGCGTTGCCAGTGACCCATAAACTCTCACAATCATCGATGCTATACAACGATGCACTAGGGAATCCATCACCTCAATACTTAGAACATTGCCAGACATAAATTTCGGCCCCGAAAAATATCTCCAGCCAACCGTCGCTAGTAGCATATCCCTCGGTAACACCGGCTCCACCGGTAGGGGCGTTCCTGGAAACGAGAGCCCAGTCAAAAAATATACATCCCCCACCACAGTGAAGGAAATCTGCTCTCCCCACACTATGAAGCAATGCAGGTCCGGACTCCACATCCGGATAAGAAACTGTAGGAGATACTCCTGCGCCCATATCAATGGGCACTCAAAGAACTTCAGCAGCCCACAGGTTGCCAAAGTTGCACGTACACCTGGCTTCTCAATAGCCATGACGTCTCGCAGCTGGGACCAATCCCGCTCTCGCCAACCAATCGACATCGTGCATAAATCTCACCTACAACCACATAAAACAGTCCTAATTCAGCCACATGGACCATCAACAACATCAAAAAAAGATAATTTTTACACTCGTCAACCTTGCCTCAAAGGCGCGGCTAGTTAACCCACAGGCGCACACACGTGCACACCTGTTCACTACACAGGCGTGCACCTATGTGCACTTGTTCACTACATAGGCACACTCTCAAGCACACCTATCCATCCTTCCGGCGTGCATACGTGTGCGTCTGCTCAATTTACAGGCATGCTCAAAAGCACAGTCGCGCACACATGCATAGTTGTGCAGCCAACAGGTGTGCATATAGTGCACAACCTTTACCCTCTTACCAGTGCTCCTATGCATGCCTATCTGGTGGGTAGGCACACACGTGTGCGCGCCTACTTCCTCATCGGCTGTGAACGTGGGGCCCACACTCATCAAACCGTCTGTATAGCCCTCCGTACAACCCCTGCCCAAACAATGAAACCCTAATTCTATGCAAGATGATCAGACCACTAACCTAAAGCTCGATAGTCCTCGATCAGATGCCTCATCCTCCCAGAATCTTCAAATCTCCTCTGAATGCTTCTCGTCTAGTCACTATAGCAGCAAGTACAAATGATGTGGCAATGTGGGCCCTACAACTATATATAGGCCCTTTTTCCAAACTTCCACTCACCATTCCGAGAGCTCTGGGTATCCATTTATCGATCTGTCTTTAGCCATGGGATCAACATCCCGTCATCTACATCAGGACATTCCCTGGGACTCTTTTCATCCTAAGCCCCCAGGACGCCATTTTTCATACCCTGGTCAAGTATGCATGCGCATATTCACAATTATCAAATACATTCTCATATATTCGATTCTCTTCAGATATTGTTTACGTCAGGTATTTGGTTTTCATGTGTGCAGGTACTTGGTCATCATACATCAACACAACCCCTTCAGGTATATACTCAGCACTAGCATGTAGTGATTCCCTCTGAATCTCACTTACATTTCTAGTCACACCCTCTGACATTTTCCTCTAGGATCCCCATTTCCATCTCTACAGTACCAATACCTCCATTTGCATCTTCAGTACTGTCACCGAGTAGCACTCTTACCCACATGAGTTGTCCCATTCATAGCACCCTCTTGCACTTTTGATACTCAAGTTTGTTTTCAAAACCCTTTAGGGATGGGAGTCCCGATAGTCTTACATCATGTCGCGAATCAGCCACATACTCCTTCTTCTCATTTTGCTAGATTTCCCAACGAAATCCTAGATTATCTCTCCACGGTTCTATTTTTGGACTGCACCTCCACAGTAGCATGAACCCTCCATTTCATCCACAATCTGTTTTCCTATCTGCAAATTTCCCTTCATTTCACCTACCTCATATAGAAACCCACCCATGGGACCCCCACCCTCCATCAGTTCTCCGACCAAATTATGCCCTACCCGAGCCAACCATATCACACTGGGTCACCCATTTTTGTATTTGTACACTTCTCCCAAATTATTCTTTATTTATTATACAAACACCTTTGTTTCCAGCAGTTACATTACCTTTTTGTCATCACCTTTGGCGACCTTATTCCCTTTTTGTCCAAATGCAACCCATGTCACCCATGGTTGGGGCACTACTTATCATCCACCCTTGACGACATAGTCCATATCTTGAGAGTACCCCACAGGCCACTTACCTCTGCCCTCTGAGTATTGTTCACCTTGTCCTGCCTTTGGCACAACTTATCCCCTCTTGTTGCCCCCCTGACACTCGACCTCGTTGAACTGTTGCAGCCACTTTTATCTCAAATATACTCCAACCAAGGGCAGTCTTGAGTCTTCCTACATCTTGACTTCATCCATGTACCTCCTCCACTTCCTAACCCCACCTAGTAGATTTCACGAAGCCATTTGCTTCTGGGAGTTGCGTCCCCCTTTTTGTCGACATCAACATAGTTTTCCAGAAGGGCGACAATATCTTGATTCTCATTACCCATCCAATGAGAGATCTCGGATGACACAAGGAGAAACAAAATCGCTCCCTGTTGTCGTTGACCCCCACAATATTCGACGTCAACACTTTCTCATGTTACGGTGGGTCTTACTTTGTGACTATTGCAGTTAGTTCTTTCACTTGTCGAAGACCTCTGAACTTGGCTGGGATATCAATGCCCACAGAATCCGTGATATTTCTTACAATTGTCATTGCCTACTATTCAAAGTATGTTCATCCATAGAATTGTCTTCTGACTTTATCATGACTTCCCCTGAGGGCGCTGCAGTTGTATACATCAACACTTCATTCCTCTTTGTGATTTACATGACACGAGCATGGGGCATGCTCGCCTCATTTGTACACTTTTTTTTTTACCCACCTCATGGAGGGTTGGGTTCTCCCGGTTCCTTTTTCCTCCAACGGATCACTCTGGACGATCCCACTATTTCTCTCTCTTACAACAACACTCTCAGTAGCAGAAACATTGATGGATTTCGACTATACGTATGCTCCTAACCTCATCCATCAGGGGGCATCTGTTATCACTGAAATTCCGTCCGCAAATGGTTACAAGAATTCAGCATCATCAAACAGTTATGAAGTCATCCATGGACCTAAATTAACACAAAATCATTCATAAAGGGTCAAAAACTATACAAAATAGTGAAAAATTGAAGGGTGCTATGAAGACACTGGGCGCGCGCGCACATGTGTGAAACATAAACGTCAGATTTGTGCACATGTGCACGATGCACAACTATTATGGAAAAATCCACACACCTGAGAAACGGTGCATTTATGAAAGTGGTCGGCCTCTCACCCACTTCTGGTTCAGCTCCCAAGCCGATTTGACACTCAAATCTGGACTAGATTCGACTTGGATGGCTAGTCAAAGACCTAGAAATTCCCTAATTAGCCTCTTTACACACTACAAACTAGTTGAACAATAGCTCAAAGGAATGCTATAAAAAGGCCATGGATACACTTCATTTTTCAAGGAATTTCATAGCAAAGTTATGCTGCCACTATTCTCTTGAGGATTCTTCTATCCTTGCCAAGAGTATACTTGCATCATTTCTTTGGGGCAATCCATCTCACCCCTTGAGTGGATTATCAAAGAATTCGTTCACCATTTTCATTTTCATTTTCATTTTCAAAGTTGTAAGAAGAGCTTACTTGTGGGGGTCCAAGAGCCCTCCCTTGGAGGAAGAAGGGACTCATAGTCCCCTTGCTTCTCGATGGTTTCTTTCACTAATATTAGCCTTATCATTGGTGACATGGGTCTCATTGTTCTTTTTATCCTTATGTCCCTATGTTTATAAATTTAGTTTTTATTTTATTTATTAGTTTAATTCTTCATTGTTGTTTTATATTTCTTTTTCTAACCCTTTTCCTTGCAGTTGTCCTGCTCAACAAACGCAACCGGGCTTGCAAGCACCTTTATTTTTCTCACGAAGGTGATGAAAGATGCGCAACAGTTAGTTTGATTACATTACATATATCCATATTCCTAGGAGATTTAATCATATGAAAGATACTCTAGCTAATCAAGTATTAGATTGGCATGTTGCACACACATAGAAAGAGAAGCACACACATACACATGTGCATAAATTTGTAAAAAAATGTGATCCATAAGACAATTAAGATGTATATATATATATATATTTATTTCTTAGTTGTTGTTTTATATTTCTTTTTCTAACCCTTTTCCTTGCAGTTGTCTTGCTCAGCAAACCCAAATAAGCTTGCAATCACTTCTATTTTTCTCACTAAGGTGACAAAAGAGGCACAACAATCGATATATGTTCCCGATATACAACCAATCACCATCATTGGTTGGATCTCCCTTCGCAGAGTATTTTCTAGACTTACACTCTGAATATGCCACTTCAAAGAATTTATGTTGTCTCTTCGAATCCCGAATGAACACCAACTCCTAGCCATCTGATCGATTATGAGATCTAATCCCAGTCATTCATCCTTTCTTCAATACTTAACTAAACTCACTCTACCATTGACGGTCATGATTAACCATTATCCTTCATCAAACATTGGTTGTTTCTCTTCATCTATAAAATGGTTTCTTCATTGTTCTTATCTTTGTCTACACACAGAGTTTGAATTTAACTTTTTTCTCCTCGATCTTGCCACGCAATCAACCATCTTAATCGCATTTTGGCATCAATCCCTTCAATGATTGATTCTCGATCTCGATCAAATCCTTTAATGAAAAATTTTGTTTCTAGGGTTCAATCTGAACCTGCACACCCATTCCTTGTAGAGATTTAACACATAGATATCTTCACACCTTATGATATACATAGGTCCTCAATTAGTTGATTCCACATAACAATCAAAATAAAGTGATTTCCATTACTCAACTATACATATATTGTACACAGAAATGCATAATGCATATTAATGTCCTTTTCAACATTCTCTCCACTATTGGCTTGGTTTCCTTTCAATTGGCCACACTCTTTTCATGCCCGTGGGCTTACAATATTAATACACAAAGACTCTAAAACTACAATTTGTTTCATATCCTAAAATCACTCACAAAACTCCCTGGGATCCTTTAGATCCACTAAATCCTCCTGAGGTCTCTAAATTATCCTAATATCTCTCTAAGTCCTCACAACTCTCAAGAAATAGCTCAACTGCATACATTCTCAATCAAATCTCAATCCTATACAGTCTTCTAGAATTCCATAAAACATAGGAATTTCAAACATTTAAACAACAAAATCAATACCCTTAGGTCTAGTCAAACAAGGTTTATTTTGGAGGCAGGATGCTCCTGCATCAGACTCCCAAGGAACAAAAAGTGTTCATGATATTCTTATCATGAGTTCCATTTGTTGGATCCCTCTTGGGTCCCACACTTTATGTTGTTGTGTGATTGTCTTGTTGTCTTGTTGATGCCTTGTTTTTTTTTGAAACTTTCCATTTTCCTACTTTTCCTTGGTATACCTTCTATGAGACATATTCATCATCAATCTGCTCATCTCTTCATTCTCCATCTCTATTATATCCTCTAGACGGTACATACTATTGCAAACTTGTTGCTGAAATTTGTTGTTGTTGTTGTTGTTATTCATTGGTTGCTACATTTTTCCTTCTCCATATCTCCATCTAAAAATGTTTGAGATATTTGGTTGCATCTCCAAATTCCTTGTGGAAATATGAATTATATATTTAGGATTCTTACGCTCAATTATGAAATCTCCCTTATCAATCCTTGGATTGATCAACCAATCCTCAAGCATCCTTAGCTCTTCTTCAAAACCAATAAGCATTATATCATAGTGTTTTCCTTTAACCTCCTTCTTGTTCTTTGCAACAACAATCTCTTGCAACTGCCTTTCCATATCCACGTAACTTGACAAAAAGTGATCTAGGTATTGATCACCCTCATGAGACAATGTTTTCTCTTCTTCCTCCATGACAAAATTATGAATTTGACTGCCTTTTCTTTCTTCAGCACCTGCAAACGCAAACCAATGATCAATTTTAAAACTATGAGAGTCTGAAGTCTCTGTTGATGTTCCTAGTATCATCTTTCTCTGCTCCAATGCAGCATCAAGCCTCACATCTGCCTCTCCTAGCATCATCCTCTTATGATGGTCTAAACACCTCATCAGATTCCCATCAACATCTACCTTTTCAATAATTTTATTTGCAAGTTGTGTGTAGTTCTTCCTTTGGCTACCCTCATGAGATGAAAATATCTCCTCTTCTTTCATAACAGAATTCTGACTTTTTTCTACTACTATGATTTCAAAACGAATATCTCTTTCTTCAATAGTCTTTATGAAAAATCTAGATGACTTTCCAACTCCTTCTATTGCACAACCTGCAATCATACACAAATCATCATATTCAAAAAAATAAGGCTCCCCGGCCTCATTTTCTTCCTTTGTCAGCACATCCTTATGTTGATGTGAACTTCCCAAATAGTTCATGAGACTCTCAGTATGTCTCTCTTCTTCCTCATCATCCTCATCAAGGAATAATCTTTGCTCTAGTTCACAAAATTGAACTCCTTTTTTTGTCAGTGACCTCTGTCTGAGCTCAATTCCTCTAAGTTTCTCCTTCTTCAGTAAAGCACTCAACCTATACTTCAAGCTCTCCAAGATTCTCCTCAGCTTCTTTGCAAATAATTACATCAAAGCCACTTAGCTCTCTTCTTTAGATTCCATCATTGTCTTTGGTTCTCCTCTATCTTCTTTTGTAGCAGTTATCAATTGTAACTAAGTTGCACTCGTAACTCATCCATTTGTTTGTCAATATCCTCTATCTTCTTTTGTAGCAGTTATCAATTGTAACTAAGTTGCACTCGTAAATCATCCATTTGTTTGTCAATATCCTCTTGATTCATCCTCTTTATGTCATTTTCTTTGGCATCTTCCTTTCCTCTTTTGTGGCTTCTTCTAGAACCTCTATAATGACCATCAGTATTCATTTACACATTTTGTGAACTTCTCCTTTCCATTGTGAGTTGCATCAAGCCTCTCTATAGAAGTCTCCTCTACATGCTACCTAATACCTCACCAAGCCTCCTCCTAGGCTATGGTGTTTTGGTATTCACTAGTCTTATCTCTTAGAACCCTTTGAGCATGTTTATGCTCCTCTCTAGCTTTTGCACCTACTCACTCTCTCTAGAGAACTCCTCTTGTACTCCTTACTTCCACTCATCAGATGGAAGTGTTACAACACTTGTTGCTACAAGTTTCTACCACAATTCTTCACTTGAGATATTTTCTTTCCCTCTGTCATATCTCTACAAGCTATTGGTTGCTACCATTATCCTTCTCTTCTACCTGCAAATACAAATCTTCATAACCAAAGTTAAATTTAAAATACCAATCATTACCTATAAGATCTATCCATGAGATCTTATCTTCCACAACCTTCTCCCAATTTTTTTGTGATCCACCAAGGAATTATATATCCAAATCCTTTTTCTTCCTGTCTACACAATCAACTCAAGATTCCTTCTAAATCACCTCAAATTCTCTGCTAGAAGCAATATCCTATTACATATTTTCACTTCAATTTACAGAGGAAAAATGGTGCTCTGGTACAAAAATGATGACCTCCTGACCTTTAATTCCCACGAGTGTAGAATTAAAAATCAAATTCTACAGCAACTACAATTCTTGAGTTGCTCTCGATTCTACTATCGGGCCCAAAATCCCTACTTAACAAAACCCAATTATGTTTTTTTATCGCACCAAACCTCTCAGTGATTTATCAATCCACATGACCCTATGTTGTGACCAACTCTTATCCATTTGAGCACACAAACCTAGCTCAAATCCTCTATGTGACTAATCCCCACATGTTCAGGCTCTATGACCACGAGATTCTCCCCTTAAGGGATAACTCCGTGTGAATTTGCATCGGGACCATGGGTGTGGATGTCGGATATCGGGCCTTCCCAAAACAATGCAAACTTCCTCCCTTCTCTTCCCAATCCAGTGGATTAACTTGTGGGAAACTCCAACCTTTGAAATCGATGTAGATCATTGATCTTTCCTTTTAACTAACAATTAGATCTCCTTCTAAAGTACACCACATTTCTTCTCCTGAGAATATTCGCACACATCACCTGACGTATGTCATATGTCGGATCACCGAAAGTTATAACTTGCAAATTTCTCACACAACCTCGATCTGTCGTGACATGACACCTAACCATGTAGGTCTATTGACGTGGATATGGCATGTATCGATGATGACTAAGCTTCCATGTGTCACCTCAATCTGTGACTTTCACACGCTCCAAATTTTGAATGGACACTAACATGTGTCATCATATGTGTGGGCCACATGTCACTCTGGTGACCTGCCACATGTCCTATATCGAGTCATCGATCTATTCGAATATGAATATATCTCCACCATCTATCGGTGTCACTATGTTGAATCTTCTCCTATTGTTGGACTTTGATGGTCCTTCTCCGATAACAATATCTCTATGTGTCGTCTGTTGAAAATTCAACAAGAAACATGTGTCTAATTTAGTTTTCCCTTAAAACCATCGATCAGGAACATTCTAAAATGATCTTTTTCATTGATTAGAACTCCTCATCGGAGTATCCTTCAAATTAGCACTCTGAATGTGTTATCCTAAAGCTCCTTTGACACTACTTTAGGTTATGAATTCTTGATTGTCTTCTTTCATCAATATCTGTACCTCTTCTACCAATCACCACCATTGGTCAGATCTCGCTTCGCGAAGTATTTTCTATAGTTACACTCTGAATATGCCACTCTGAAGAACTTACGGTGTCTCTTTGTATCCTAAATGAACACCAACTCCTGGTCATCTAAACTATTCTGAGATATAATCTCATTCGTTCATCCTTTCTTCAATACTTAACTAAACTCACTCTACCATTGATGGTCATGATTAACCATTATCCTTGATTAGACAATGGTTGTTTCTCTTCACCTGTAAAAGGGTTTCTTCATGGTTCTTAGCTTTTTCTACACACAAAGTTTGAATGTAACTTTGTTCTCCTCGATCTTTCTATGAGATAAACCATCTTAATCACATTTGGGCATCGATCCCTTCATTTATCAATGCTCGTTCTCGATCAACTCTTTTTAAGGAAAAAATTGTTTCTAGGGTTTAATCTGAACTTGCACATACATTCTTTCAAAATGTTTAATACACATGGTAATATAGAGAGATTCACACACCTTACGATACACAAATTTCATCAATTATTTGATTCCACATAACACTCGAAGTAGAGTGATTTCCATTACTCAATTGTACATATATTGTACATAAGAATATATATAAGGCCCCTCAACGGCCTTTTCAACATTATCTTTATTATTGGCCTGATTTCCTTTCAATTGGTCACACTCCTCTCATGCCTACAGGATTACAATCTTAATACATAAAGACTCAGAAACTACAATATGTTTTATATCCTAAAATCACTCACACAAATCCATTGGATCCTATAGATCCACTAAATCCTCCTGATATATCCAACGTATCCTAACATATCTCTAAGTGATCACAACTCTCAAGAACTATCTCAATTACATACATTCTCAATCAAATCTCAATAGTATACATTCTTCTAGAATTCCATAAAACATAGGAATTTCAAACATTTAAACAACAAACTCAAGACCCCTAGGTCTAGTCAAACAAGGTTGATTTTGGAGGCAGGATTCTCTTGCATTAGAAGATCAACTTCATTAGGAAATTCATACCTAATTTTGTTGAAACAATTAAACCCTTGCAAAAAATGATTCGCAAATATGTTGAATTTAAATGGAATAAAGAAGAAAAGAAATCCCTTGAGGAAAATCAATATTCTTATCTCTTAAGTACCTATATTACGTAGTCCTCATTTCAAAAATGATTTCTTCCTTTACACCTTTGCCTCTAACCAATCTCTGGTGGTCATTCTTACTCGAAAGGATGATGATAACAATGAAGCTCATATTTCTTTCATGACTACCAACTTACAAGGGGAAGAGTTGAACTACCCTATCATTGATAAACATTCCTATGATGTATATGATCCAGATTATTTTCGGAATGAAATGAAAGCAAATATATTACAAAGAAATACTCATACAAATTGCCAAAAATAGAGAGATACAACAATACATGATTTTTGTTAATGAAAGAAATGTACAGAGACTGTATAAATACAGAGTGCAAGACTCGCTAGAATGGTGGTAGCTTTATCTCTGAGAAAGACTCGCTAGAATGGTGGTAGCTTTATCTCTGAGAAGAGATGTGATGGCTACGCTCATTCACAAGAAGGTTATTACAATGAGGCTCTAAAAGAATTTTTATGATAAAAATGAATGTCATATCCCTAGACATCCAAAAACATAACCCTAGGAAATGCAGTGCAAAAATTCATGTGGGCCCCGTTGGGGTAAGTTAGTACATTAACTTCTTGTGGTCGTAACTTTTGCATATGATCCCCGTTTTAGGCGTGTGATATCCCTTTGGAAATATATTTTCTAGAAATACATATTATGTTGTCAAACTATGACTTTGTCTACCATTTCATTATGGCAAGCCAAGAAAACACTATTTATATCCCCAAAACGTTCTTGGAAGTACATAAAGATGTACTAACATGAAAATTTCCAAAATAATCCAGTTGGAATTTGGAACAGGTAGGTGGCCACCAATATCCACCTGGATCAATACTCCCCCTTTAGGAAGTAATGGTCTCCATTGTGTTTAGTTCCCGAGGAAGAGGGGAAAGCGTTTTATGAATCTGAATCTTGGTGAGTTGCATGCCTTGTTGGAGAAGTTGTGTTGCTTGGTTTATGGAAGGTTTTCACGAACCTGTTGCTAGAAAGGTTGAATCTGCTCCACCGACCTATTTTATTTGGGCTTGAAGGGCCATTGTGTAGGCACCATTGTAGGTGAAGAAACAATATATTCTTTCTCTTCGACAATCTTCTTCTGTTGGACAGAAGGTGTTGAGGTTGTAGTGGTTGTAGTGTCCTTCTATGCATCCTTTGAATAGACTGTGAAGAGGATGAAATTTTTCAGTGTGAAAGATTACCTTGCGGCACTGTTTTGGTGGAACAGTAGTCGAAACTACCTCTGGTATCTTATAGAGATGACCCCCCGAAGTAATAATGACACTATGGGGTCAAGATTCATAAACATCATGATGTTTCCACATATATGGTTGGCCCAAAACAACATCACAAACAGAAAGAGGGGAAACATCACACACTACCTCATCCTTGAAGGGTTGGATTCCATAGGACAAGCGAGACTGTTGGCTGACACGAATATCTCATCCCTGGTGAAGCCACCTGATGTTGTATGGTTGTGGGTGTGGTGTGGCGAAGCCACCTGATGTTGTATGGTTGTGGGTGTGGTGTTGTCGACAACCCCAACTATTTGATGACCTCAACTTAGATGAGGTTATTCTAGCTGTCATTATCAACAATGAAATGCAATGGGGTCCCCTTTACCCACATCTATGTATGGAAGAGGTGCTCCCCCTCTTCAAGATCTACTGGTTCTCTTGGGTTAATTGTTGTGGTTGTGATAGTAACAGTGGGGTCTGCATCGATGATTTGTCTATTTTCAATATATTCTGGATCAGATTCTAAATCGGGGTTCGGCTCCCTGTCTTTGACCTCAGCCACCAATGAATTTTTCGATCGACATTCATTGGTGTTGTGCTAGGGGATTTTGTGGAAGTTGCACCACTTCCCAGTGTCATTCTTCGTCTTCCCCTTACCATTCGTATCCTATGTCTTGGACTGGTTGTCTGTAGTTTTTTGGTTAGGGCGATATTTACCATGATTTGGTTGTTTCAGATTTGCAGACCCAGACTCCCATTTGTTTTGGTGCCTAAATTTCTGCTCGATTTTGACAGCATATCGATGGGCATCTCCCAATGATGATATTTTTAGGAAATCCATTTTGGTTTGGATGTACCTATGTAGAGCCCCACGGTATTCAGAACCAGATTTCACTCATATTATTTGATACCCAGCTTGATATGCAAGGCATGGAAAGTATTTATGAACTCTGACATTGTTTGGCTCTTCTCTTGTTGTAGTGTTTTCCATCTCATGTACTCGTCTTCATAGTTATCAACAGGGTAGTATTGTTCTTTGACCGCATCCAAAAAAAATCCCAAGTGGGCTCGACTCCATATATTCTAGATTCCTCTATGGAGCATTGCTCCTAGTAATTTTCCCACCAATGTTTGACACGGGGGAGAGCCTTGAGGAGTGCTAAGGTGATATTTTCCCTGTCGGAAAAATTGTGAATAGAGAAAAAACCTTCTAGCATATTTAACCATTTTTCTAAGGCATCCACATCTATCTAATCTTCAAATACCCGAATATCAAAATTAACTTGTACCTTGAAGGGAGAGGTTCCTCCAAAGTGTCCACTTGATGAATATGTGTTTGTTTCTATCGGCAGGCCTTGAAGGATGTGTGAAAAACTCTCCATCATTTCATCCCTTTGTCGCACGAGATCTTTCTCAAGAAATAGGTTAATAGAATATTTTGCTCCATCGTTTTTATTTTCTACTGCCATAGAGGGTTTCTTGGGCATGCGAGAGAGATTTTCCTCAAGAGAGACAATCTCGAGACCCAACTTGCTATAATCAGACCTCGTCGGGGACATGCACTAAAAAACGATCAAGAGTAGCCTGCTCTAATACTAGTGATCTAGATTATTTTCATAATGAAATGAAAGCAAAGATATTACAATGAAATACTCATAAAAATTGTTATAAACAAAGAGATACAGCAATACATGATTTCTATTAATGAAAGAAATGTACAGAAACTGTAAAAATACAGAGTGCAAGACTCACTAGAATGGTGGAAGATTTATCTCTGAGAAAAGATGTGACGGCTATGCTCATTCACAAGAAGGTGATTACAATGAGGCTTTGAAGGCCTTTTATGATAAATATGAATGCCAAAACTCTAGACATCCAAAAACCTAACCCTAGGACATGAAGTGCCAAAAGTCATGTGCGCCCCGTTGGGGTAAGTTAGTACATTAACTTCCTGGGGTTGTAACTTTTGCATACGATATATGTTTTAGGTGTGTGATAGCCCGTTGGAAAGGTATTTTAGAGAAATACGCATTATGCCATCAAAATTTGAATCTGAATCCTTCTATAGTTTGACTGTGTAAATCCAAGAAAACACCGTTTAGAGCCCCAAAATGGCCATGGAAGTACAGAAATATGTACTGACATGAAAAATTCCAAAATAAGACAATTGGAATTTGGAACAAGTGGGTGGCCACCAATATCCCCCTGGATAAATATACAAGGTTGTTAAGAATTTTAGATCATATATTCATTATAATCATACTAAATTCATAGTGTTGCATGATTTTGTGAGGTTACTTTTTATACAACAGGAGTAAGGAGAATGGAGGGGAAATTGGATCACTATTATTCAAGAAGTTGATCTTGAAATAAATCCTTCCAATATAGTTACTAGTCAATATTTTTGTAATTTGGTTGTCAAATCTCAAGACTCCATAGGTCCAGCTAAATATGGATGGGAAGATGAGTTGTCTTTTTGTTTTAATGTAATACTTTTCATATCGCCTAATAATGAATCATGGTACTCTAACCTTTACTACTTCTTGTATCACCGTACATGCCCAAATTGCTTGAATTCTAAAGAAAAAAGGGTGCTACAATTGGAATCTACCCAATATCATTTTATAAACTTAGTTTATTTTGAAAAAATTATGATGGAGTATTGTTAATATGCTTAGAGAGACGATGCAGAAAAGGTATTAAAATATATTCATGATGGCCTAGCTAGTGGGAATTTTATAGGAGAAACCACGACCCATAATATTTTGAGGGAAGCTTACTATTGGCCAAAATTATTTACATATTCTCATGCATTTGTTAGGAAATGTAATATTTTTCAATTAAGTGTGGGAAAGGAGAAGAAGGCATCTATTCCAATACAGTTTGTAACCATTTCTAAACCATTTGAGCAATGGGGAATAGATGTTATAGGATAAATTAATCCACACTTGTGAAAACATCACAAATACATCTTAACAACAATGGATTATTTCTCCTGATAGTATCAAATCGTTCCCCTCACTCGAGTTAATGAAAAGGTATCCATTCATTTTTTGGAACAAGAGCTAATTACTATGTTTGGAGTACCATTTGTGATTGTTCTTGACAATGCTACTTATTTTTCTTCTACTATTTTGAATGAATTTGTGTTTGAGAAAGGGATTATCCTTAGGTACTCTACCAATTACTATCCATAGGGAAATGGTGTATTTGAGTCTACTAATAATAATTTGATTTGTATCCTAAAGAAAACTATTACTAAAAATCATAAGAATTGGCATAATGATTCACATAACGCACTATGGGTCAATATGGTGACCCCTAAGGAATCTTTAGGCACTTCTCCACATTTTCTTGTTTATGGTCAAGGGGTAATATTACCAAAAAATATTTATCTCCCATATCTGTAATTATCCTTAGCCTCAAGAGGTTAACCTCTCTCCAATATGCAGCAACACATTGATACAATTCTTATGTTGTAGGAGGAAAGGGAAAAGCATAAACAAAAATTCGCAGCTCACTAGTAACTGGTTAAAATATAGTTCGATAAACATAAAGTTGGTGACAAGAAATTTAATATGGGGGATCAAATTATAAAATGGGACAAAGTTAATGAACCTAAGGGAAAACACTCTATATTTCAGAATCTATGGCTTAGTCCTTACCAGATAGCTGAGAAAATTGGAACTGGCACTTATCGATTGCAAAGTTTGGGAGGTGATTTGGATTCTCTACCTATAAATGGATAGAGTCTCAAATGATATTTGACTTAGTTTTTCCATGTGAGTAGTTTGTACTATAAAGTTTTTATTTTCTTCTGTTTTGGATTTCCTACATTTTTTTATGATTGATCATTATTTTCAGTATTTACTAACATTTTTCCCTGCATAAATTCATAAGTTTTGGTATCTTCAATACAATAGCGTTGAGTTTTCATCTATTCGTGAAGCATGAAAAATAATCCCCAGATGTTATATATTACATATTCAATACCAAAAGTAAGGGGAATCAACATTGAATAAGAGTAGAATTCAAGAGATACATGCATACATACATACATACATACATACATATATATATGGAGAAAAGACATATTGCTTGATCTGTGGTTAGGATTTTCCGAAAGGGGAGATCATGGAAAGAAGAGAAGTGTGGATCATGCTTTGCAATGAAACTAATGACCGCCTTACTCATGTTTAGGATGAATTCTCCTCAAAATCCTAAGTACTTGTTTACCTTCTCCACTAACAAATATCATTCTCCTAGACTTGGTTTATATCCCACGAAAACTCCTCATCGCAAGAATATACATTAATGGGTACACAAGGCTTGCATAGAATTTTAGATAAAAAAAATCAAAATAAAAAAAACACAATGAAAAGGTGAGAAGTGATGATAAAGGAAAATAAATCGAAGGGAATTAATGATTGTCAAAGAGGCAATGAAGATATATATGTCAGAGCTATAGTCACTCACTATTAGTGGAGCAAGGTCTGTGATATTGGGGTGACTCTGTCGGGGCCAAGGATGCTTGTTGGTAGTGGAGCAACACCAAAAGAGTAATAAATTTACTTGGATATTACTAATAAAGTTAATCCTATCAGGGGTGATATTATATTTGTTTTCATTTATAACACATGGATCATTGGGTAATGGTATAGAGGTTGGAAAATTGGATAAATATCCATGACAAGACATCAATGTTGTTCCATAACTTGTGATTTCTTCTCGATATCTAAGTTTTTTTTCACCTAAAAATGACATGATTAGTCTCATAAGATACAATCAGATATTTTGGTTTTACCTAGTGAATCGTCATTTGTTGAGTACACAACACACCCTTCAAAAAACCATTAATTTTAGCGTACCACTTTCTTTTCATCATTTTACATTCCTTTTTTTTAATTTTATAGAGTACATATTGGCTTCCTATATATTGATACATTTTTCTCTCATTTTCTTCATATTTAAGAACATAAGAAAACTCCAAAAAAAATACCATATTTGCATTAGAAGGGGAAGGAAAAGAAATAATTAAAAAAGAGTGCTTAAAACAAAAAGTTTTTGAAAGTACCAATACAACCTTTGGGGGTCAAAGAAAAAAGAATGAGTCAAAAAAAACAAATGCCCAATCCCGATGGAATTCCTAAGAGGAGTGTCGGTGAACTATCAACATCGAAGGAAAGTCAAGTAATTTTGGAATAAAACATAACAAGAAGGATGTCGATCGTCGATAAGCCATCGATCATCGGAAAAAATCATTAAATTCATTAATACATAGTCTGAATGATCCTACCAACCATCGATAAGCCATCAAGCATCGAAAAATAATTATGAGGTATGAATGAAATGAATATAAGATTTCCCCAATCATCGATAAGCCATCGAGCATTAGTGGAATATTACAAGTTAAGGATGAAAGAGGTAACATGTCTCTGCCAATGTCAATGAACCATGAATCAAAAGAAAAATCTCATCCATCCAATCATTAACAAAGATGAATCTTGATCGTTGAAGATTTCCGCATGAATTATGTCTGCTTCGATGATCGTACAAGGCCCACATCACTTGACACGTTATCAGGCCACATCACTAACCATACAGGTTCCACATCACTAACTGTACTTCATTCATGTCATGTCCTTGTATAGTACACATCATCTACCATGTCATCTTCTATGCGAATAGCCTATCAAAAAATTTCTAAGGAAGAAAAGGACTTGATAATCATGTTTATGTTTATGTGTTTCACTGATACCAACAAATATGACAACATGCATCGATAGACTGGAAGAATATACTTTGAATATCCCTTTGGGGTCCAAGGACAATTGTCCAATAACATAATTTATAAACTACCAATACACATGATAGCTGACTCCCAATAAGAAAAACATAGCACGCCAAATGCAATGATTTTTTAAAGCACCCGTAAGTGAAAAAATGACATAAATACACATTGTCAACCATTAAAACTAATTTGAATTCAAACATAATTAATTAATGGTAGCATTTAAACCTACAAATATATAATATTTCATTATAATGATTAAAATTGTGTCGATGATTCAACCGTAGAACCCTTAAATTGAACACTTGTTTTTAGTTTGATGTCATTTGGCGATCAAGTGTTGAGAATTCGCTACATAAAGGGTTGTGTTTAAGGCTAATCAATCAACTGGTTTGTTTTTCTACACTTATTTATCCATGTCATCAATCTCGGTAAGTTTCTTCTATTAATGTTCTTCTTCAATAGGTTTTCATCTAACACTTCACCACCATGGTTTCATTTTTAAATTGGGATTAAAAGAAATTAAGTATGGCCTAATAACTAGTTTATTTAACAGGAAAAATATTGCCAAGAAGAATTACTCCTTGAAAGTCCCCGAAGACACCAAAAGGGAATGGCATGCAGCTAGGTGAAGAATCTACCTTTGTACCATTGGAAGGAGTGAAGCTATTAAATAATTTAGAGCCGGTAATCATGATTCCTTTAAAGAAGGTTTTTGTTCAACCACCTCTATATAGAGATACTAATCCAATTACGAGAACCAAGGTTCTCCTCCCTACTTAGAATGAAATTTTCATTAAATTCAAGGATGAATATTACCCTATGTCAAAACCACATAGTACCTAGCCATCAGGGCAGTGACCAATTTTTTCAAAATATCTAACACTCTCGACTACATGTAGTTGCAGCAAGAGCTCATGTCTTACCGTGCATCGAAGCATTAGAGTGTATTATTATCCACGTTGATTATTAGGTTCATTTTTTCACAAGGGTGAGAAAAAGGGGGTCCCTTAACTATCTAGTTAGGCTATCCATAAAGCACAGTAGAGAGTTAGTTGGTTAGTGGCTTAACTAACATAACGAAATCAAAGATAAACAACTATGAAATAAATCTAAACTAAGAAAACAATAACTTCAAATGAATGCACAAAGAAAATATATGAGATGTATACCAAGTAAATCGATCTTCGAATTGACACTCCTTGGATAAATATGGGAAATTATGAGTCCCATCTTCCTACTTGGGAAGGCTCTTGAATCCCCAAGTACAAAGTCTTATTTCTACTATCAATGGATAACAAAGAGAAATGGTGAAGAAAAGAGTGATGGACTAATCAAGAGGAGAGATTCCTAACACTTGCTATGGATGCCCAAAGCTTTCTAAGAGGAAAATGGCTTCCCAAAGATAAAAATGAGTAGCATAAAAATACTCAAATGCTTCTTCTTTTTTTTCATACAATGGCCCTTTATTTATAGGAGGATGGCAAGATTTTTCTTAAATAGTTCCAAATGTGGATGGGAGGCCCTTGGAGGTACCTCCCATCCTTTTCAATGATCCCAAGGTGAAATTTGGGGGCAATTTTGGGTATGGGGGAGATCCCCTTCATCCAAAAAGTG
>CBVK0100441931.1:0-21018 GCA_900067695.1 Picea abies | reverse complement strand
CCCGTCAGGGCGATCGAGAACATGATTTTGATGATCGTCGTTCTTGTACTTACACAGATTATGAGGTCAACCTCATTACACAAGGCATCAAGGGAACTCATGTTTTACACAATGGAGTTCTTGTGACCCACATTTTACAACTGGTGTACCTCAATACTGGCTAACATGAAGAGCCAACAAACATATTTTTTGGCTTTGGGAAGTGCAAAAGGGGATTTCAAGTCTGCATAGGGAAATGGAAAACGCCTTCTGAGAAATTTGCACGGGGTGAGGAAAATCATGCTATAACACATTACAATGAGGGTTTGATGCATTGTTGATGTAAGGGTTTATGGTATTTGGTTTATGGAGAGAATGGTGTATTGATAGAGGTATCTTGTTGGTTAACTTGCTAATATTGTGTATATGGTTGAAAGTTGTCTTGGTAATTGATCTTGGTGAGTAGATCTAATTTGGTTGATGAGATTGAAGAGACAAGTTGTTTTGATAGGTTGTGTTGTGCATAGTTGATGTAATTGTGTTTGTATCGCTTCAACTCTCTTAGGATCAATCCTGATTCCATCTTTAAATACAATATGCCCTAGAAGCTTACCTTCCTGCATGGCGAAATGTGATTTCTTTGGGTTCAAAGATAGACCATACCTGCGGCATTTTTCGAAAGTTTGTTTTAAATGGATCAAATGTTCTTCATCGATTTTAGAAAAAACCGTTAAATCGTCGAGGTAAATTACTATGAACTTATCTCTTTCTCCAATGAAAGCGATATCCATGGCACGCCGGAAGGTAGCCCCTGCATTCATTAAACCAAAAGGCATTTTATCATACATGAATGTACCCCATGGCGTGGTGAAAGCGATTTTTTCTCTATCTTGCTCGTTCATGGCGATTTGGTTGTACCCAGAAAATCCATCTATCATAGACATCCGATTTGCCCCAACTACCCTTTCTAGGACGTGGTCCATTTTAGGAAGTGGATAATTATCTTTAAGAAAGGACCTGTTCAAGTTCCGGAAATCTACACATAGTCTGATTTCTCCGTTCTTTTTTCTGACAAGGACCAAATTTGCTATCCAGTTTGAGTATCTTAGAGGTACAATTATTTTCGCGTCTAAAAGCTTCTTAACTTCCTTTTCAATAACAGGCAACAAAATGGGGTTAAACTGCCTGAGCTTCTCCCTAAAAGGCTTGACTCCGGGCTTCAAAGGTATCTTGTGCTCAATTATAGAAGTATCGTATGTTCGAAGCTCATCATAGGACCGGGCGAAAACATCTTTATACTGTCTAAGTAAGTTTCTATACTGGTCCTTTACCTTAGGAGGGAGAAATTTAGATATCTTTACCACTCTGGAATCTTTCTCAGTTCCTATGTCGCAATTCTCCACTTCTTCTGGTTGGGGCTGCAAAGTAGACTTCACAGGTATGTCGTTCTGATCAAAAAGTCTTTCCAAAGGAATTAAGCCTTTCGGGATTTGGTTATTTTTGAGGACCAACATGCGGTGATCCGCTATTTTTTCTCGGAAGGTTTCAGGATTTTCATCTTCTTGCATAATCCACCTCGGGTCATTTTGGTTTTCTTGGTTTGGATGGGTTTCGGAGAACTCACCTATTGCTATAAGAAATTTCTTAATTTGTTCGTCATCTTCAAAGACCTGCCAGTGTCGGACATTGTCTGGTATAGAGGGTTTATATCTGATTTCAATATGATATTTCAGTTTAACATTCATGGGAGGGGAAAAGGTTGAGGCTGCCTTAGCCAATGCATCAACATGCAGATTCTCTGTGCGAGGAATAAAATGGACTTTTATAGATGAGAAAAAATTCTCCATTAGATCCCAAGCGCAATTTCTGTATGTTCTCAATCTGGGATGTTTGGCTAGGTATTGTTGGTTTACTTGTTTTACTATCAATTCAGCGTCACCGTAAACCTCCAAGTTTTTTATGTTTAGCTTCTTTGTAGCCTCTAAACCTAAGATTAATGCTTCATACTCACATACGTTGTTGGTGTAATCTATGTCCCACTGCAAGTGATATGAGAAAGGAACAGTAAACTTACCTTCAGGTGCTATCAAAAGTATGCCAGCACCAGCTCCTTTGGAAGATGAAGCTCCATCGAAGTACATTTTCCAGATACCACTTTTGCATAGTTCTTTAGTCAAGGGGCTAAGCTCTTCTTGCTTCACATCTAGTTCTTCTGGACATCCATATAAACCATGATCAAAAGACAATATGCAATTCCCCAGATCTTGGTCTGCAACGTAAATGGGAAAGTTATTTGGGTTCTGAGGATCACTGACAGTATACGCTAATCTTGTTTCTCGGTACAAACGGGTAAACTGACCACCAAAAATTGGGATTGTGGCATATGACATGTCCAATTGTAGCAAACCCCCCAACTTGGCTCCCCATGATCTGGATAACAACATACCATATTTGGGGGGAATATCTGCAATAACCACATCCATCAGGATACTCTTGACCGGGACCTGAGCCAGGGTAACTACTAGATCTTTTATCATTCCCATACATTTAACCTTTCTTGAATCGAATGAATATAGGTCTCCATAGGGTCTAGTGATATGGAGCCCCAGCCTCTCCATTATAGTTTTGGGCATAACATTATGTGAAGCCCCGGAGTCTAACATGCAGTTATGCAGTAATTGGTCATGTATATTCAGGGTGATATAGAAAGGAGCGACGTTATCCTTGAATCCCTCAAAATGAGGACCAAAGGTGATGTTAGGTTTGTCATCTTCTAGGTTGATAACGTCAGAGTGACTTTCTGGCTCATAAACACCCATCACTTGGGTGATTTTCTTCCGATAAGTGGGGTTTTTTGCTAATTCTACCAAAGGAATTGGTATCTTAATTTTATTTAATTCATTTTCAAAATTGTAAGATGTATTGGCCTTGTCCGTTTCTTTGGTTAAGACTTATGGGCTTTCTCTTACCAACTTATTTGTCTGAATCGCTTTATCACTCGTGATCTTTGTCGAGGTTGTAACTTTATTTCTCGGTTCTGTTTCCTTTGTTTGGGTCTCAGCCTTTTTCACCTGAGACTGTTGAGTTTTTGCTACCTTGTCTTTATCGTTGGGTAATGGTAACAATGTCTCTTCCAAAGGGGGTTCATGAGATTGACCCCTTGGCAGGATTTTCTTAGGTTGGTCAGTTGAGGTAGGCTTATTTTTTGATCTCAGATTGTATCTGGGTTGAAAATCAACCACTATCATTTCTGTTTCTGGTTGAGATATGCAGAGGTCAGTATGATCACCTTCTTCTTCTTCGCTAGACGGTTGAGGAGTATTTAAGGATTTCTCATAGTCTTCCCTAGTCAGAAATGGCTGCGAACACTCATCACTGAAACATGCAACTTCTTCTTCTGAATCTCCGAAATCTTGGAGGTCACTTGCTCCTATAAAATTTTCGTTTTTTAGTGGAGCTTGTATTTTTTGATCTTCATTCTTTATTTGCCTCTGTTGATTTTGGGGATTTGGGTTTCTCCTGAAGTCCCTTTTGTTAGGAGAATCAGTTTTAGCCTGATCCAACTCCATCCTTGAGATTTTGTTAGACAGATCTTTAATTATTTGGGCCATATCATCCACTCTGTCGTCATTGTATCTATTTGACCTGGAAGGACCTGCTGGTTCCCTATAGCGTCTATTATCACGGTTGGTTGTTTCTAATTTAGCCTTCAACTTACCTGAAGCCATCATATTAGATTCTATTTCGACAACATCGTCTTGCATTCTATTTAGGGTAGCTCCTCTCCTTTCTCACAAAAGCAATGCAAAATCAGGTTTGAAAGCTCCCACAAAGGTTACTTTGGCTGTGGGTTCAGAAGGTTTAACAACGGTTGGAATTTTATTATACAGTTTGTTAAATCTCAAAATAAATTCCATAACTGTTTCTGAGTTCTTTTTCTTTAGAGACCCAAACTCGGTAAGGTAGTATAAGTGATCCTTTCGCTCTCCCCATTGTCTGAGGAAAGCGTCTTCCAAGGCGTTATTTGTTCGAATAGAGGCTGCAAGAAGACTCCGAAACCAAGTTCGGACCTGTACTTCGAAGGTTTGGACAAGTAGTCTCGAATAGACATCTTCGTGCTCGATACCACAGATGTTTGCGAACTGGTCAAAGAAGTTTATATGCTCGGCTGCAGTTAGATCTCCCTCCCCAGTGAACTTAGGAAGATTTTTGATGTAGTTGTCAGGTAAATCATGGAGGTGAGCGGGTAAAACTAGGGGAGTGTATCTCGCTGCTACTTTTGCAAATACTCCGGGAGGGGGGACATTAGGTCCTCCACCTCCTCCTCCGACGCCTGCCATCGACTTAGGAGTAGAAAATGAGGGTGTAATACAGTCCTTTGAATCAGGCGGGGCTGGGAAGTTCTACTGAAGAAAGGATGGTATCTCGAATGATAACGATCTTTCCAAAGGACCCTTTCCCTTGTTTATGGATGGGAAAGTTTGATGTGGCTCACTCCTAAATTTCGAGTAGTCTGTTTCCAGATATTTGGTATTAGACAGAGGGCTGTAGGAAGTAAGAGGTTCTGAAGGGAATTTAGTCTTTACAAGTGGGTTTTTGGGTTTATTAACTGAAGTAGTTGCCTCTAATGAGCCTCTCGCTTTTAAAATTTTCTCAGGATTATTAACAGGCGCAATGAGCTTGCCACCTGGGTTCTGTCTGGTATGCTTTCTACCAGAAGTCAGTTTGTGTTTTAGTGGAGTCGCCAAGTGAAAGATTTAAACAAGCCTTAAAATGGTGTGCACTCTATGTTCACTATCAAAGAGTAACACTATCAACGAAATAGTTTGTCGTTTTCCCAGGGAAAAGATTTCGTAACTTCGTTCCCCGGCAACGGTGCCAGAAAGATGTTGTTCCTGAGTCTGTACTTAAGGCTTTAAAATACAGTGTCGAGGCATCCGAAAGTATGATAAAGGTTGATAAAGGATTTCACTAACCTTCGATATAAGAAACTAGTGAGGATTTCTACGTTCTCGCTGTCTAGCTTCCAACTGTTCTTGGATAGTAATATCTCATTCAATGGCTGCCCATGATTGTTCCAATTCCTCCCGGGTGTTCGCAGTTTTAAGGATTGTGTCGAAGATATCTAGAGCGATATGTATTTGATTAGATAATCCAGGTTGAATGTTAGGTTGAGTTGCTGCAGGGACAGTCATTGAGGAACAATTCCAGTATGGAAATGGTTTTTAAAGAGAGAGTTTATTTGCTGTTTCAATTCAGATAAAATAAAGAGAAACTTTTGCACGAAAAAACGAAATAAGAAAGCAAATTGAAGGCCCTTTCCTGTAATTGTATTGTTTTTGATAAAAATAACGTGGGATGGGAGAAAACATTTAGCTGTAGATGACGCGAAGTTCCTGTCGGTGGAAAACTCACGTATACACAGAATAAGAAATTGACATAAACATAATTGACTTAGTGTAAATAAACATAAAATTCTGTAAGTGTAAATTGGTCTTACACCCGCTGATAGCTGGTGCAGAGGAAAGACAAGAAACAATTACAGAAAAGATGAAAACCATTCACCATAGTAGTGGTCGTACTAAATTACAGTGATACACATCAATTATGTAGAGCAAAATGAAAAGAAACAAAGAACATGACGAAACAAACTTGCAACACAGTCGTGACAGAATCGGGAATCTTCAAATTGCTTGTATTAACTCCTTTCATGCAAAAACTCTCTTACAGTTAGTACCAAAAAGTCCAGCCCTGTGCTCTTCTTTTTGTGATCTATTTATACAAGATTGGCCTCTCGGTTTCGAAGAGATAAATTACTCCATCTGTCCCTATCCATTCTTCAAAAAGGTGCCAGGTGCTTGTTTTTGCTTAGATTTAATACATATGATACATTTGTCCCAAAAAATGAAATACAAGCTGTGAAGGTTTTGCATTGACAGCTGGGGGGAACGAGATAACTCCATTTCACCTATTCTTTCTTCAAGAAGTGCTAGGTGCCTGTCCTCGCATGGATTCAGTGTACATGATACACTTGTCCACAAACTGGGTCACAAGCTGTGAAGGCTCAGCCTGACAACGGGCTTCGACAAGATAACACTCTCGAGACAACTGTGGAAGCTTATCATTTATTTGTATATCAACGAGTTCAAGGGCGCCAAGTTGTGCACTAGGCTGAATCAAATGTTTGTAGATTTGAGCTGGGTCTACCCTGTCCATCTTGGAGATTTCCGCTGAATTTCTCTCATTCTCCTCCTTTATGTCGAGAGAAATCCGATCTATATTTATCTGTGTCAGCTCCAATTTCTATCCCCAACTGCTCACCATTTATGTTATTGACGACCTCTTCTAACGAATTTGCCACTTTTTGAGCCTGCTCTTTGCTTAAAGTAATATCCTGTTCCCAATTCTTTAACAAGATATTACCCCTGGTTTGTTCGGCAATGGTAAGCCCAGGAGGCCCTGAAAACCTGTTGTTGGTCGCTATCACTGCCTCTTGGAAAGCGACCCGAGCAACTTCTGCATTCCTTTCTTTGTTAATCAGATTCTCAAAGATTCGCTGTATTAACAAGCAGTCTTATTGAATCTCTCCTACTTTGTTTAGCAGGCTCTGTTGAGCAGAGGAGATCCTTCTCTAAATATCAGTTGCTCGAGATTTAACGATCTCGATGTCAACCGCCTTGCTTTCTACGACCTTCAACTGAGTCTGCGGCTATGTAATCATATCCCTCTGCTGGCCTGATTGTACCCGACCATCTCGGATCGTAGAATTTGCTTGTTCTAGTTTGGTCTTGAGGACTTCAGTTTCTTTCTTGTCGACCAATTGGGCCAACTCGAATTCTCTACTTGCTTGACTTTTAGCGCTTTCTGCTGCTGAAGCCACCCTAGCCTCAAAATTCTTGATCAGGCGATTTTTTGCTTTGAGCTGCTTCTTTAGCATTTCGACCGAGAATTGATTCACCGTCGCATACACTCCTAGCGTTCCTGCAATTTCCGTGGCAAATTCATCCTTCTTTTTATTCATCCCATTGGTCATCACTTTGAATTTTTTATCAGTGGACTCTCCCTCTTGGTAAAATTCTCGCTTTACTACAGCTTTCCTCTTTTTGTCAAAAAAGAATTCATTAGGAGGGAGTTCCTCTGCCCTTATAGGCCTCAGTTCTTCACCAAAAATCCATCCTTCCTGTATGTTTCCTTGCGTTGACTGCAAAGGGGTGACAGAGGTGATGGGTGCCCCGATTTGTTTCGCCGTTTTCCCTGGTGTGCTGAGTGGATCTTGCTCTTTCGGGGGATCAGAGGTCTTAGTCCCTGCCTCCAGATTCTGAGTTTTCGGTGGGTCTGTGTCTTTTATTTCCACCTCAGGACTATGCTCCTTGGGAGGATCAGTAATCTCTTTTTCTGTTTTGGGATTCTCTTCCTGCTCAGGACTCTTCTCCTTTCCTGGATTTTTCTCCTGCTCAGGACTCTTCTCTTTTTCGGGATTTTTCCCTATTTCGGGATTCTTCTCCTGCTCAGGATTCTTCTCCTGCTCCCCTGCCTGACGTTTTTCGGGGTTAGAGGTTTGCCCCTCAGAACTTTCAGCCTCTTTTTCTTTATTCTTGGAAAGTCCCAAACCTCCTAGTACCACGGGGAGACATTGTTTCCTATGCTCCTGAAATTTTAAAACTGAGGCCCTGTCTTCCGGTGCTAGGGATCTGATTCGAAATTGCACCTCCGAATAGGACCTCGCCCCTCGGAAAACATCATCCAAGGGAGAACATTCATGCTTGAACCTCTTCAATCCACAATTTCCCAAATGAGTGCTTATGATCCCCTGAGGATCATGCTTCTTGTACTCGATAGAGACTAAGCTCAAGTCTTCTATGGTTGCAGCTTCAGCCTTAGCATGTCCAAAATCTAATAAGGAATAGGAATTTAGCCGAATAGGGAAAAATGGCAATACCTTCTTAGATGATGCTTTGAGCTCTTTGCTCACTCCACCGATTACTATTTGTCGAGCAATTTCGTGACAAGCTAGCTTGTCGGGGATGAATAGTGGTAGCGCCAGAGGAGGAACAACAGCTCCAAATACTCTCAAATAGGAGAATTCCTCTTCCACATACCAATCCATGATACAACTTAGATTCTCAGCAATGCCATCCGAGATGCGGGGTGGTAAAAGACCAAAAATGGCGATGTGTAGGGGCACCATCACCCAGTTAAAAATCTCATAAATAAACTTGTTCACGTTATTTTCCCACAACTTATCGTGGTACTCATGAACAGTCTTCTCTTGGGTTGGACTCCAAGCCCAATTCATCAAAGGAAAAGGCGTCATGGAGCATATCGCATCCATGATATACACAGACATGAAGAATCCGGATGGTTTCCCAGCTGCCTTCTGCTCTCGGTACTTGGTGACCCTGTTGAACAAATTATTGGAGAGCATTTTTGCCCAATTGAATGAGGAACCTTCTGCTACCCGAAATATGAGAGGTACCCACTGGACGTAAAAATGTGCGGTATCCTCCCAGCCGAAAAGCCGACAAGTCATCATCGCCACATACATATAGTTTGGCTCCAACGAAGAAATCGAATACACACCCTTGTCGTTCACTCTGAATGTCGAGGAACGAGACACCCAATCCTTTATCAAGCTTGGCATGGTTTTGTCAAATTCTTCGCACTCCTTCTTTTTGAAATCCACCAGGAATTCTTTGCCATATGTGTGTTCATAGGCTGGTGGGAGCTTATACATAGACTGGATATGTTCGGGCCTAAAAGTCCCAATCATGGCTTGTCGGTCATTAAAGATAGTTCTAGAAGGGAGGTCGACGTGATCCAATGCCCATCGGATCATGTCGTAGTATGGGAGAAACCGAGGTCTGGTTGCAACCAGGTGCATTCCCGACTGAACAATCGTCTTGTACTTAGTGTTCAGGTCATCCTTCACAATATCATAGTTATAGTCATCAGAGTCTGAACAGTTTACCAACTCGGATTGCAGGACATCTGAAATAGACGACCAGGTGGATACTGAACTGCTCGTCCGGGGCGAAGTATCTGAGACGTTGTCCGGACCCTGTGCCACAACCTCGACGTTTGCTTTCGTCGCTCTCCTTGGTGCCATAGATGAAGCTTGTTGTTTTGCTTTTCTGAAGTAAACCTGTGTATACATGCGGAAATGAGTATCCTCGGGGAAAGGCGAGCTCTATGCATTAATAGGAAATGTTTAAAAAAATAAAACGAAATCTCGTATATATTTGAAAATCATGTACCTTTGACATAAGTCTGTCAAATCGCGAATAAAACCAAATTTATTGAAAAAATCCGATCTTATTTTCTTCGTGGATTTACCCTAATTTCTCATTAATGTCATGAATATTGGGCGGCTTGACAGGTACTCGGGTTATGGAGAGTAAATAAATAAATACCTCATGAAGTGTGCCAACCTTGAAGCGCGGGACGTATTTCGTTTAATTTTAAAGTATTACAAATCTTATCGACTTAAAAAACTTCCTCGCCTTTCGTTGCATCGCGAACTTTGTTTTCGCGTTTTGACCCTTTAACTCGCGATATTGCAAGGGCCGATCTCAATGTAATCAATGGTAATCGTGATTGGCGGATCCTTAATGATATGATTAACTTAATCGCCATATCGTGACTCGGGAATTCGAAGACAAATTTTTAGGAGAATGATATGCCGAGTCGCGATATCGCGATGCGGCGATAATTAGGCTCGAATTAAGAGAAGGAAATCTTAGATTAGGTGATTAATTAATATTGATAAAATTATGTCGCAACTTCGTGAATCAGAGTTTTGGATACCTTAACTTTATGAAAGAAAATGCCGAGCGGCGATGTGCCGAGAACTAAGTTTAACCGTGGTTAGTTTTTTACCTTTAGTTATTAACCAAGGTTTTCACAAAAGCTATCGCGTTCTCGGCTATCGGGGCTGTAAGAACAAAAACTTGTCCTCGACGAATGCCGAGGCGCGAAATACCGATGATGCCTAATCAAGTGTTAAAGGTTTTACCACAGTCAATGCCTTAGGTGGAAAATTTGAAAAACGAGTTCGCAGTTTCGCGACTCGGGACTTGAGAAATCAAAAATCAAAGCGTCCGACTTGCGATATCCGAAAATAAAACAAAAAGGAAAACATATTAGCGAAAAATGAATCTTTTCTTTTGAAAATGAAAAATCATTTCCATTCACGAGACAAGATTTTAGAGCTTTATGATTTCAGAAGGAAAAGAAAAGCTGTTTTAGATCTCAAGTATAAAAAATTGAAAGTTTGAGCGAGGTGAAAAACAAGGGCGGCGCCAACAGGCCAAATAGGGCATTTTGTCTTTTTCTTCGGCTTTGTATAGTATGTCATTGTAATGTCTTTGAGCTATTGGATGATATATCAGGGGTTTTATGTATGCATTTGATAAAATTAATGATGAAATGTGATTGACATTGCTATGATCCTTGTGACTAATGAGCCAATGGAGGGCGAAGTTTTTGATGTGCAGGATCATGCCCGATGGACAGGTACTAGTTGGACCAGTACACATGGGGAGATGATTAGTTCGGACCTCCATGGGGCTGAAAATCCCATCAGATGGTTGCTAGGACCCCATTAGGGGCAGAGGCAGGACAATGATTGATCAAGCCTTTGCACAAAAGAAGAAGGAGAACGTTTTCATCTAGGACACCTTGGATGAGCCCAACCGAGGGGGGTTGACCCACTGCAGGTGGAAAGTGCCCCTTTTGATGCCCCAGGATGTCATCTAGGAGCCATGATGTCACCTCCAGTGTATGGCATCTTGACAGAGCATTTTGGCACGTGTGGCAGAGTTTGGAGGCCCAAGGAGGGCCAATGTTTGTCACCTTGTGTTGCATTTTTCCCTAAAAAGGGCCAATGTCTCCCTCAGAGGGGCTTGACATCCTGTTTATTGCTCATTTAGGGTTTCATTTAACAGTTTAATGTAAAACAATATGATTTTTGGTTTGTAGCCTTGTTGGCTATTTTTAATGACCTAAAATTAATTAAAAGGTCATGATACACTAGATATTGAGGATGTTTTCCCCTCATTTGAACATAACACAATAAATCACACTTGTGAGGTCTGATTTTTGTGCCCTACTTGGGTAGTTTTGTCTTTTAAAGTGAGGTGCACTTGTTGATGGAAGGATTTTTTGGCATCTTTTGGCATTTCTCTTCAAGGAAGGTTTACAACTAGGGTTTGCAAATGCTTTTCTTCATGATATGTAAGTGTTTTTCTTGCAAAAATTCTTAATTGAATGGTTGCAGGTTTACATGCTTGCATTTACTTATAAATTTGCTAATTTTAAAACCCTAGGTGACAAGCACACAAGTAGGTCCTTATCTCATGTCCCCTTAAGAGAAAATTTTCAGCCATTGAAGAAGAGAGATTGAGCCTAGTCTTTGCTACACTCCTCTTCCTTATTCCCTTAAGCTAGCTTTGATTTTAAAGGTTGAAAAGTGGGTGACATCCTAGGCCTAGGTTATCTACACCTAGGGCCACCATCTTCTAGGGTTTGAAAGCCTTTCCATTGCAACACTTTCTTTCACCTCATCCTCTAGTTGGAATTATTATTTATGCTAGCCATTTTTCCAAATTGATCTAAAGAAGGAGGAAAGAGCATGAGGCCTTGCTTAAGCAACACTGGAGTGAGCCTCTTTCCCCTAGGGTTTTGATTCTAGGGCCCTACCATTGCAACACTCTAGAACCCTTCCCTCTTTTCTTTGGTCTTTATCCTTTCAAAACCTTGTGCCCTCTTCTTGTTTGACTCCATCTACCCTTAGGCACTGATCCTAGACACACAACGTTGAAGTGAAAGTGCTCAACACAACTCTCAAAACTTTACATTTTGAAATCCTAACTAATTAACTAACCCTAACTAGACTGATGTCACACTTGAATAATCAATCTTGACGCAACATTTGTCTTCGTGAGATCGGAAGATTCTTGTTTGACTCCATCTACCCTTAGGCACTGATCCTAGACACACAACGTTGAAGTGAAAGTGCTCAACACAACTCTCAAAACTTTACATTTTGAAATCCTAACTAATTAACTAACCCTAACTAGACTGATGTCACACTTGAATAATCAATCTTGACGCAACATTTGTCTTCTATAAGCAATTGGATGATGATCTAAAGCATTTATTAAATAAAGTGTTGGTTGGAGACATTGTTGGCTTAATCATCTTGATAGTTATTGATGAATTGATTCTTTTTCATAGCTAATTGATAAGACGTTGACCTCATTGATATCTATTGTTTTACATTGCTTATTAATGGTGTTCTCTTTGGGCATACACTTCCTTATTGGCTGATTAGCCGGACCTTCTGATCTTGGTGGTAACCTGTGAGGAGGAAACTTTAACCTTGACTTTATACATTAGCCTCTTCAAAACCCCAGGTTGCCGAGGACGTCTCCCCTGGGTTAACCTCCCATCGTGGTGACATTGGGTGGGGAAGGTTCTTGTTACGCCGGTTTGGCCTCTATCCTTTAGCCTTTAACCTAAGCTACAAACTACGCGATAACAGGCTACATGAGTAACTAATGTGCCATAGTAGTGATCTAGAGAGATCTAGACACTCACTGACAGAAATCGAAGTAATCTGCCACCTAGTCCTAGTTAATTGGTCCATGTAATCCTCAATTAACTGAGTTACACGTGTGGAAGTGAGAGAAACACATACAATCACAAGATATGCACTCTCTTGGCCACATGATGAGACATGCACACTCCTGGTGAGGAAACCAAGGTGAACATGCAACTGTTGGAGATAAAACTGAGGTTTCCATGCATGAGTGACCACTAGTCTAACTGAGGTGTAACTGACTCTGAATTGAAGAGAGAAGGTGCCCTATTTTGTAGGATGCGCCCTAATTTGTAGCGGAATATTCTCAGGAGAGATATTCTTATTTATGGAAGCACCCTCAACATTGGACTATCAATCTTAGGAAAAGAATTACCTAGGTGAGTGTGTAATATCTCCAACAAGCACATGATGGCAGTCAGTAGGGTGTGGGAGATGCAAATGTCTCTAAGCCTCTGGAACAAGGCTTCTCTCGGGACGGAGTCGAAAGCCTTTCGAAAGTCTATGAAGCAATAATAGACTTTCGAAGACCAGTGTCGTACCTCCTCAATGATGGCCTAGAGGGTTAAGATGTGATAAGTGTCTGATGATCGGGCTGAAATCCTGCATGTGCCCTAGCTCTGAGGTGTTTATGCTCAAGCTCACTAGAGAGCTTCATATGGAGAGCCGTAGCATAGAGCTTTGAGAATGTATGGCCCACCATGATTGTCCTATAATTGTTGGGATCCAAACTGGGGCCTGATTTGTGTATCGGGTGAATGAGGTTGTGTGACCAAGCCGAAGGAAAACTTGTACAAACCACATGGTTGAAGAGATCAGCTAAGTGAGAAACCAAAGCATGAAGACCGTGCTTAAAGAGCTTTGCCTGAAAACCTTCCTCATTTGCTGCTTTGCTGTTGTTCATCACCCAAATGGCCTCTTTGATGTCCCTACCCGAGAATAAGAAGCATGAGGAGGGTGGAGAGGTGACCTGAATCTGGGTTTGTCCAGGAATGTTATAGAGAGTGGATATGTGGGAAAACATGGAGCCGGGATCTAGGTTGGATGAGAGGGGAGAACAACGGGGGAGGATGGTATGCCATAAGTTTTTAGGAGTAAAGGAAATGGATAGATCATGTCTCCCATGAGAGACAAAGAGGCGTTTCTTGCGGCGAAGAAGACCACGATAAGAAGCTTTGAGGTTGGAATAGGAGGAGGGGTGAGCATGGGTGAATGCATGTCGAAGCTGGTGGTGGAGGGCCTTGCATTCTTCCTCATGCCATTGGTTCATGGGGTAGGAATTGTGTGGTGCTAAAATTGGATATGGCCAATGTGTTCGACTGAGTTAACCACTCTTCCTTGTATAAAGTCTTGAACAAATTTGGACTCTTGACTAATTGGATGAACATGTTATATCGCCCTATCTTTCTTTCTTTTGTTTTTAATTTTTTGCAATTTTCTTCATCATTATGGTTTTTTCATGCAAGTGTGGAATCTGTGGATTCTCTATAATATTCCCACACAATTCTACGAATTTTATGGTGGAATTTCCATCACTATTTGGGCATATGGTTGCTCCTTGTTAGAAACACAGATTCTTTGTAAGTTTGCATAATTTGTGCTGCTATTATTGATCTGTAAATTGTTGTGGATATTCCATTGGAACAGTACGTCACAATAGATCTTACAATATTTTGAAACCTTTTATTATGCAGTTTATTACCTTAGATCTCAAACTTAATATTACTAGCATAACGCTCAAAGTTATGGAAATAATTGAAACCGAAATGAAAGAAACAAGCAAATGAAGGCACCATCAAATGAACGTCAGGGAAATCCAATACAGGTGAAAACCCAGCTAGAAGTTGAGGTCTATGCTTTGTTCTTTTTTTCTTAGTTATGAAATGCAAGTACAAAGAAAGGGGCACTCACTATGGAGCTACCATGGATACTATGGCTTGAATACCTGCTACAAAATCTTCTAGCTCCACTGTTATGCTTCAATGTCCCACTCCTACATGCTTTGTTCACCTATGGAACAATGACAATACTGAAAGAATAGAACCCCTTCCTTTCCTAGCAACCAGTGTTTAACATAGCCTGATAATTGTTAAGGGTTAGGGTTAGGGCTTTTGCATGTCTTAACCCTCAATTGGTGTTAGGGTTTTAGACCCTCTAGAATCTTATTGAAAGTCCACACGTGACTAGCCCCACATGTGAGTAATGGGAGCTGACATGGCATCCACTTAGTACCATAGTGATTAATAAGGTAGTTCAATTTGCGGGAGGCATAAATTTTGCATACAAACTTCGATTGAGGTGATTTTCACACCATTGGAAAGCTTTCAATGTGTAGAATGATGTCGAGGAGTTGGGAGCCACTCTTGCAAAGGTTTGACCCAAAAAAGTGTCGTTTGATGCATCAAATCGGTTCAGGAAGTTTTCAGATTCCAAATCACCAAACTAGAACCACGCCCTATAATGGGCTCCGCAAACCATTTCCTCCAATTTTTCCACCCAAAAAGTACCAAGATAGATAGGAAATTATATAATGATCTATTTTGGATCATACCTCCTTATTTAGGGAGAATATTGGTCCCAAAATTTTATATTGAATGAGGTGAGGAAAATTTTCCTCTACCATCTCCTCGAGTACCATTTCTCCTTGCCTGGAAGTTTCCCTTTCAACCCAACCTACCAGATTTCATGCTACCTCTATCTGGTCATTTTGGACTTCTTTTGCAAAACTATATCTTCTGCCAACTCTTCTTGAGATTTTGGTGCTAAGTCCTTTATGGTATGTAGGACCCGCTTATATTTTTTCTGATCCAATATGAAAGGCTCATAGAGTTTCACATTTTCCACATTCACCACTGAGTAAATGCGCATATATGGGGGTAGACTGAGTTTGTAGGCATTGTCGCCCACCTTCTCCAATACTTCAAAAGGACCATATTGTAGAGCCTTGCTCTTCTTACCAAGACCTTGTAGCCTTTCTTTGTTCATATGCAACCAAATTCTCTCTCTCACCTTGAATTTTTTCTCAATTTTGTGCTGATCATGTGGGGCCTTGTACTTTTCTTGTGACTTCTTCAATGTCTCTTCTACTTGCAAATGGATTTGCTCAATAATCTTTTCAACAATTTCTTTTGTTTTCAATGCATTTCATGTGATGTCTTCTGTCGCTCCTCCTTGCTATCCATATACAACATCCAAGGGTGAAGGTGGAAAATACTCAGAGCAAGTTTCAATAGGGGATTTCCCATTAGAAGTGTGGATCGCTTTGTTATAAGAGTGTTGAATATAAATCAGATTTTCATCCCATGTCTTTGGATGCTTTTGATTGCAACGCCTCAGAAGTTGAACCAATGTCTTGTTTACTACTTGTATTTTCCCATGTGTCTGTGAATGGAAAGTTATAGATCTCTTCAACTTGGTGTCCATATTCTCCCAAAGTGTAGTCCTAAAGGCATTGAGAAATCTTGTATCCCTATCATAGATGATACTCCTTGGTATCCCAAGATGCACCCAAGCCTTTTCAACGAACATGTTTGTTTCTTGTTGTCCTTTGATGGTCTTTTTACAAGGCATAAGAATGCACATCTTGCTGAACTTGTCAACTACCACAAATAGATTGTCATGTCCCTTCATGGTTGTTGTCAAACCACCCACAAAATCAATGGAGATGCTATCCCAGGGTATAGTGGGTACAAGTGAGGTATGGTATAAACCTTGCTTTCTGTTACTAGGCTTGCTGGTACAACAAAGTATGCATCCTCTAATAACTGGGCTACATCTTCTTGCATTCTAAGCTAATACACATATCTTTGTAGGTCAATGACTGTTTTACCAACACCAAAATTGCCTGAAACCTTGGAGGTGTATGCCTCTTTGATAAACTGCATTCTTTCACGATTAGGAACATAGAGCTTGGCTAGCTTGTAGAGAAACTCATTTTGGAGATGATAGTCAACCTTACCATCACCGTCTTTTACACGAATTTTCCCTTGTAGCTGCCAAAACACCTCTTTAAAGTCCTCATCCCCGTGTTCTGATGCTCTTGTGTTTGGTTATGTGGAGTAGAGGTTCGGAGTGTGGTATCATTATTTGATTGCATAGTGAAAATGCGATAGCATGTTCTAGTCTTATTCTTATTCATAGATCGCACCACCCACCATCTATAGTATGCCTCTTTGAATGCATCATGGATAAAAGGCTCCATCTGCATCAAAGTTCCCAAAGTTGTAATCTTGGATGTGGGTGGGCTTGAAAGCATGTCTATCAACTTATTAGTGCTGACCTTATATTTGATGGCTAGATGAAACTACTGCAAAAAATCTATCCACTTGTAGTGTCTGGTTTGTTGAAGCTTACTCAGGGTTGACAAATACTGCAATGGCTAGTGATTAGCGTGGATAATGGTTTCCTTGCCCATCAGATAAACTTCCACTTCTTAACAACTTGAGCTAGGGAGTAGAGTTCCTTGTCATATGCAGGGTAGTGCTTGACTGATCTTCTATTTCAATGCATCAAAGGCTTTTTGCTGATTCTTCTCCCATTGGAGACTCTTACCATTGGCTGTTATGGCATGAAGTGACATAGACAACTGAAAATGATGCTATAAACTTCTATTGGTACTGTGTTTCCCCAACAAAGCTCCTAACTTCAATGACAATAGTAGGAACTGCCCACTTGAGGATGGCCCTCATTTTCGTGATATCTATGATGAGTTCCCTTCCACCAATCACATACCCCAAATACAACAATGACTGCTCAACAAATTTACATTTCTTAAGATTAGCCAATAACTGATGTTTTTTCAAAGTCTTTAGCACATGCATGAGATGTGAGATATGTTCTTCCGAGGTAGAGCTATAAACCAATATATTATCTAAGTACACTATCACAAATGAATCTAGAAAGGGATGCAATACATCATTTATATTGACCTTGCCTTGTCTAGAAGGTGGTCTTTCAGAAGTCTTCTTCTTTAACTCATACCTGGTGGTATCCTGATTTGAGATCCAATTTGGTGAAGTACTTGGCATGCTGCAACTAATCTAACAAATCTTCGATCCTGGGTAGAGTGTACCGATTCTTGAGGGTGATCTTGTTCAAATATCTATAGTTGATATACATTTGCCAAGTCCCATCCTTTTGGGTATGATGATGATAGGTGACCCATAAGGTGTGGTGCTTGGTTGAATTACTCCCTTGCAACTCCTGCAATTGTTTCTTCTCTTCATTTGCTTCCAAGATGGACTTTGTATAGTCCAATATTTGGCAATGGGAGTCGGGCAACAATTGTATCTCATGCTCCACTTTCTTCTTAGGTGGTAATCCTTTAGGTTCTTGAACACTTCTTTGTAAGCATGCGACAACTCCTCTAACTGACATTTCTGATCATTAGTACATCCCTCCAGAGATTTCTTTACCTTTATCGATTCATCACTTGCTTGATTCTCTTGTAAGAAAAGTAATACAAACTTCTTACTTGAACTGATCAATTTCTTGGCTTTGTTAGCACTTACCAAAGAGATCTTGGATTTACCTTTGTGTGCATTGATGATTAAAGACTTCCCATCCTTGATGAGGCGGTCCTAGTTTTCTCATCTCATGAAGATTGCATTCGTCATATACATGTAGGTGCTTCCAAACACTACACCACACACATCAAGTGGTGCTGCATCTACCTTCACTTCATCAATATAGTTTGCACTTACAAAAAATTGATTCTAGGACCTACATTGTTTAGTAACCTTGAGCTCTGCAACCTTATTTACACATCGTAATGGATATGAGTTAGGATGATCATGAACTTCCAACCCAAGCTTGTTGGCCAAATCCTTTGTTATGATGTTGGCATGTGAATTGAATCGAATAGAGCATCCACCTTTGTCTTCTTAACTTGGATCATAATATGGAAGAGTTTAGTCATCTCCTTCTCTTCCTTGTGATGAAGGCCCGCTCAGGTTCACCTCCTTCTGCACTGTGGTGCAAACAATCTTTTCATATACATCCAAGTTGCTCTCTACCTGGTTGTTTTAATCCATGGCTAGTAGGTTCTTCTTCTTGGCATCCTTCTTACGTTTCTTTCGATTCATCTCTAGATGTAGCTTCCAACACTTATCTTAGGTGTGACCATCTATATTACGATGGTTGCAATGGCTGTTTGGATCCTTGGATTGATGTGCAGTGGTTGTTGTCTTCTTGTCCTTTCCTTTGCACTTCCTCTTCCCTTCCTTCGAAGCATGTTGGTGGTCTTTCTAGTTGGAACCTCTTGGTTGTTCTTTCTTATTTCCTATATTCTCTAGGTACTATGCTTGCACACAGACCTCATGAACTATCCTAGGTTTAAAGAGCATCACTTGCTTTCGTAAACGACTGTGTAGACTCCCAAGATACTTGAGGAATACGTTTGGGTTCTTGGAAGATATATCCAACATAATCGACATTTTTTTGAACTAGTTGGTGTACTCGCACACTCTGCCATTGCCTTTGCTTGAAGTGATGCCAACATATCCATTGGTACTCTACATAACTGGGACTGTATGAGGGTTTTAAATGCTTCCCAATTATTTACTAGGGGATCACCCTCCAACATAAGTGTCTCCTTGTGGATTTCCCACCAGGTTAGGGCATAGCCCTCTAATTTTAGTTGGGAAAATGAAATCTTTTGCTCTTCAGCTATGTTATGGACTTTGAAATAAACTTCTAACTATTGCAACAAATGATTCAACTTAACATCATCAATTTCACTTTGGTAGGTTTTGATGTCTACTTTCGCTTCCATTTGAAATGGAGTTTGTGAAAAAGTGATGACATTGGAACTTGGTTGCTCTTTCTTTGGCTCTTTTTTCAGATCCTTTTCTGGGTCTTTACTATATCCCAATTTTTAGTTTGATCCATCCAACTTTTGAGGTAGAGCCACCAACCTCCCTAAATGGTCCAAACTTGTTCTCTAGAGCCACCATTAGGAGGGCCATGTTACGACAGATATCAGTGACTTGTTCTTCCAGCTTTGAAAATCTCTCCTTTGCCTCAATCCAAGGGTTGTTATGACTGGATTTATGCACCATGGCTAGGGTTCTGAGACTTCCTTCTTAAGCCAATTCTTGGATCTATGGAACTTCCAACAAAATCCCCCCAAAAAATTATTTGATACTAATATGATCTGTAAACTGTTGTGAATATTCCACCAGAATAGTTCGCCACAACAAATCTTACAATATTTTGAAATATTTTAATTTAGAGCTTATTACCTTAGATCTCAAATTTAAAATTACTAGTCTAGCTCTCAAAACTATGGAAATAACTGAAATTAGAATGAAAGAAACAACCAAATGAGCACACCATCCATGCAAATAAACAAAATATGTGATTTGGGAAACCTAATACGGGATAAAACCAGTTAGAAGGTGAGGCCTATGCTTTGCTCTTTTTTTCTCAGATATGAAATGCAAGTACAAAGAAATGGGGACTCACTATGTATTTTCCATGGACACTAGCTTGAATGGATGCTACATAATCTTCTACCTCCTCTGTTATGCTTCCATATCTCAGTCCTAGATGCTTCGCTCAACTATGGAACATTAACAATATCTAAAGAATGGAACCCCTTTCTTTCCTAGTGACCTAGTATTTAACATAGCCCCATAGTTGTCTAGGGTTAGGATTAGTGTTTTTGTATGCCTCAACTCTCAAGTAGTGTTAGGGTTTTGGACCCTCTAGAATCTTCTTGAAAGTCTAGATGTGACTAGCCCCACATGTGTGCGTAATGGGGGTTGACATGGCATCAACTCAGTGCCATGGTGGTGAACAAGGTAGGTTAACTTGTAGGAGGCATAACTTCCTCATACGAAGTTTGATTGAGGTGATTTTCACACAGTTTGAAATTTTTCTGTGTGTAGAATAACTTCGATGGGCTAAGAGCTACGCTTGCGAAGTTTTGATCCCAAAAAGTGTCGTTTGATGCCTCAAACCGACTTTGGAAGTTTTCAAACCCCAAATCACTAGACTGGGACTTGCCCCTAAAATGAGCCTTGCAAGTCAATTCCTCTATTTTTTCACCTAGAAAGTACCAAGATCGATGACAAATTATATAATGATCCATTCCGGATCACTGTGCCCTCATATCTTAGAAACTTGGTGGAGCATTGAAGAATATGGTTGGTTTAATTCTTTTCATCCTCTCAATTTTTTTTTGGAAATGGGTGGCTTCTTTTATGTCAATGGAGTGAATGCCACCAACATTAGTTCTAGAGCAGGTGAGATTGAGATACTTACATATAGAATGAGGTCATTGGAAAATTCAGGGAACATATTGTGAATTTTCCAGGTCCTATCAGCTGTCTTCTTGGTCTGTCTTTGACCAAGCTAAGACTCTAAGTTTCTTGCTGTCTCAAATTTAATTTTCTGCTGTTTTATAACAGCCAACAGTAGTTTTTAGTTCTGCTGATTTG